>JAQGBR010000008.1:0-30861 GCA_034698525.1 Achipteria nitens | reverse complement strand
CCATGTTATGTACGTTCTATGTTATGTACACTTTTTCAGTACAACAGACCAAACATATCATGGAGAGTTTACTGTATATATATATTTAAATAATAATCAAAATATTGTCTTAAAAGACGATATTTATTGTCAAATAAGAGATCACATGATTTCAATGTTTTATTGTTTTTATTGAATTGAAGTCAAAATTAAATGATTTGAAGACTCGATTGAAATGCCTTTCATTGGATTACATATCGGTTTGGAATCACTTTTTAATTACTTTTATTTTGATTTTACTTATTATTCAATAATCAGGCGCTGGATATCATGGAATCGCTCAGAGAGACAACTATTTAGAAGTTTGTCGAATGGCTTGTCTTGAGGTGAGAGTCAAAGATATGTTTCTTAGAAATTGAAATATTGAGTCAAATCATCCATTCGTTAGTCAATGAAGTGTTTGAATGAGAAGTGTTCGGCCATCGATGGTCTGATTGCAGCCATTTCTGCTTTAGAAGACAGTGGGCTAACAAATGCTGGCTTAGGATCTAATCTTAATTCTAACGGTGATGTCGAATGTGATGCCAGTCTTATGGATGGCTCTGACCTTAGATGGGGTGCAGTCGGAGCTCTTCAGGGCATAAAAAACCCAATAAAAGCGGCCGAATGTGTGCTCAGAGGACAATACAAAGCACTCCCATTGGGACTGATATCTCCTAATATTTTGGTTGGAGAGGGCGCCAGACTTTATGCCATTAGCAGAGGGTGTCTCACATCTAACCTAATCACTCAAAAATCTAAAGAAACGTTTAATAAATACAAACGAAGACTGGAATCAGTGGCTAAAGAAGAGAATAACTGCTGTCTTATAAAACAAAGTCGTTTGGATACCGTCGGAGCGGTTTGTGTTGATTATAACGGGAATGTGGCCTCAGGTGTCTCCAGTGGTGGCATATCTCTCAAAATGTCTGGAAGAGTGGGACAGGTTTTATATAGTGAGGCACTTATTTTGATTTTATAATCGATTAAAATCTTAGGCAGCAATGATGGGATGCGGCGCTTGGGCTCAGAATAATATTGCGGTCACCACTACAGGGATCGGCGAATATTTAATTAAGACGTTATTCGCGAGAGAGTGCGCCCAAAGACTACTCAACACAAACGAAGGAAACCATTTCGAGTCTTTAAGACAATCGTTTAAACACGACTTTATCGGTAAGTCTTGACTTCTATTGAATCTAATATTAATTTTTATCTAAATCTATGTTAAGACTCGCCATTCCTTCAAAATATTCCAATCGATGAAAGACTCGCAGGAGTTCTGGCATTAGTTTATGACAAACAATTGAATCGAACAGAACTTCTTTGGGGTCACTCCACTCTCTCCATGTGTTTTGGATACATGTCTTCTAATAATCCAAAACCGATTGCAATGATTTCTGAAATGTCCGCGAATTCCAAACTCGGAAACAGTTTTATAATCGAAGGAAAACTTATTAAATAAAAAGTAATTTAATTGTTTTTAATTACTTTTATTTTCACTATTTTTTATAATTTTATCTAAATTTGCGATATCTTTGAGTGAGAACTGTGCGGAACCCCTCTCTATGGGCTGTCTTTGAGAAGAGTCTGGTTTCCAACCGATTAAATAAAATATTTGAAAAGTGGCGGGAATTGTGTGGTCAGTATTGCCATAAAGGGTTTGATATATGGCGGCCGCCGATAGTATCGTCTCTCTGTGTAAATGACTTTTTCTCTTAACTAAAGCGTTATTCTCTGCCATTCCTTTTAAATCATCCATTAATTCAAAAATTGTCGGATAATTAACTTTAATCTCATCCGTGTCTATCGTAAGCATAGTATAACCCGAACGGTTCAGAAGTGAACCCATATCTTGAGCCGTAATAAATGGTGAGACATGAGGACCGAACCCACCCTCTCGTTCCAGTTCTGCAATTTGTAAGGAACACCTCAATTCAAAAAGGGTTTGTCCGCCAAACATCGCACCAATGAATACTCCATCGTTTTTAAGACATTTTAATACCTTTTAATATAATTTTAATTTTATCTAAATTATGACCAAAACAGTGAATACCTGAGTGAAGGCATTGGGCAAACCATTAATCCAATGCATACTTAGGCTACTTATGACTAAATCAATGCTATTCTCTCGAAAGGGAAGGTTATCGTCATCTGCAACCACTTTAATCTGATGAATGCTATCAATGGATTCAATTGTTTGCAGACATTTATGAGAGGTATCACAATATATAAGACAATCCATTATTTCCTGAATCAGAAAAATATATCATAAAAATTGATATTTAAATGAAAACAAACTTTTGTTAAGTATTTTCCGACAAATCCTTTATAAGAACCGAAGTCAACGACAATCGGAAAATGTCTTTTGATGTCATAAACTCTGTCAACGACTCGATAAGCGATTTCATCCTTCAAATAGTCATACTTTTGACAGTCTTTCAGATTAATTGAACGCTCTTTTTGTAGTCTTTTTGTTTTTGTATCAAATATTACAAACGAAACACTTCTGTAAAAGTATTTCAAATCATTTTCACTGATTTTTATTAATTGTTTACAAAAATTAATTGAAAACATTTCATAAGATTTAATGGATTTTAAATTTACATCCAATCAAAACACAACCTAAACATTACGTGGGGTTTAAGTTCGAAATTTCCAGCCTTTTTATAATAATGTTTTAACATATCTTTCCTTCGAAGTAAATTGTGTTTTACTTATCCTAAAAAGTACTGAACCATAATTTTAAAATTATTCAATGTTTATGATATGCAATAAATAGGTTTTACCCAAAACTCGAGAAAATTACGATTTTTTATTCAATTATTAAAATCGTTTTTAAATACAATTATTTAATGAAATCATTTAAAGACAGTTAAAGACATGGTTTATATCAATTCTCGTAAGTATTTACAATAAATTTATGGTTAATATAATTGAATCAATTTTTGGATGTATTTAAAAGGCGGAGAAATAGCTGAGAAGAAGTCGTTCGGGTGGTCGACACCTATTGACCTGTTGTTGGCTTTCATTAATTTTGTTATTATTTTGTTTGTATTTCAAAACTTTTGGTTTTCATTAAAATCTAAATTAAATTAATTTTTAATTTAGTTTTCAAACATTAAATCCTTTCGGTTCGGGTTCTGATCAGTCGTCAAATCGTCAAAATCGTAGCGATCGATGGGGTGGTGGCGGAGGTGGGGGTGGAGGTGGACCTGGAGGTAGAGGTGGCCCTAAAGGTCCCAGAATACGAACTTTGGGTTCATGTGGTGGACCTAACGCTCCGCCAGCGGGTGGCGGATGAGGTTAAAGATAGAGTCGTGGGTTAGTTATCATTATTTAAAACTACTTTTAATTAATTTTAATTAATTTGTCGTTTAATTTCAGTTTAATAACGACTCGTTTTAAATGAATGAATGGATTGCCTTAAAAATGAGGCCAATATTCCAAAAGTCTAATCACTAGAAAATTGGCTGAAGAAGTGCTGATCTATTCTTTCATTAAATTTTTTAGATATTTTTAAATTAATTTATTAATAAAATTTGTAATTAAAAACAGTTTTTGTATTGTATTTAAAATTTTGAGAATTCATTTAAACTAAAACTAGTTTTCAATGATTTCAATGAAAATCTCAATGAATTGAAATAATGGGTTAATATTTGAAACTATTTGTGTGAATGACATTCAATTCAATTATTGTTCTCAACTTTAAAACCAAAATTAGTTAATATTTGGTCTGAATGTTAACTATTAATACTATTAAATACTATTAGAGTTTTCGAGTGATTTCCAGTAATTTCTGAATTTGAGTCTAAAGTTTAGACTCTAAACCCATCTGTGAGTCACAGACTCTCACATAAACCCAATAAAAGACAATTAGTGTTCTCTGATTGGTTGCCACACTTTATAATATCCTTTATATTTTTCCTCAACTTATATATCGTTACGAAATATTTGGGTTTTGAATATATTAGTATTGAGTAAATTATTATCAATATTTATCTCTACCCCTAAATTTGTTACGTTGTTTATGACTCATATAATGTAAGTGTAGTCAAAGTCTGACACTATTTTATAAGAGAAGTGAAAAGCTTTGCATTCAATCATTGTTTGAGAAAACACTGAATAAAACTCTTATTTGTTTATCATTTGATCGCAATTTAAACCAATTTATTGTAAGTATTTAACAATTTTTACTCATTTATTATCATTTAATACAAGTTTTGCTATAATTTATTGATTAAAATAATGATTAAGTTTTTAAAAATAATTAAATTTAATGAATGCGTAATAAAAACGAAATGAAATGAAAGCCATTTTTATTTTAAATCATTTATTTCTCGCGATTTTTGTTTAAATCATTTTTTAAAATAACGTTTATTTGCGTTAATTACAGAAAATGCAAATCTTTGTGAAAACCCTCACCGGAAAGACCATCACTCTTGAGGTCGAGCCCTCCGATACCATCGAAAACGTAAAGGCGAAGATTCAGGACAAAGAAGGCATACCTCCCGATCAACAGAGACTTATCTTTGCGGGCAAACAGTTAGAGGACGGCCGCACTCTTTCCGATTACAACATTCAAAAGGAGTCGACTCTCCATTTGGTTCTTCGTTTGAGAGGAGGAATGCAGATATTCGTGAAGACTCTGACCGGAAAGACCATTACTCTGGAAGTGGAGCCCTCAGATACCATCGAAAACGTAAAGGCCAAGATTCAGGACAAGGAAGGCATTCCTCCGGATCAACAAAGACTTATCTTTGCGGGCAAACAGTTAGAGGACGGCCGCACTCTTTCGGATTACAATATTCAAAAGGAGTCGACTCTCCATTTGGTTCTTCGTCTCAGAGGAGGAAATTAATGAAAATCTGAATGTCTTTGGATTTAAAGTGATTTTTATTTCTCATTCGATTCTTATCTGTATTTCAAATAAAAAATATTTAATTATTGATTAAAAGATATGTTTCCCTAAAAATATTATTCGAAATTAATTATAAAATTGTAATCCTTTTGATTAAAGAATAAAAAATAAATAAATTTGAAAAATGATTAAAATATTGGAATTATTTTGGAGTAAAAGCAATAAAAAAATATGTTTTGCCTTAAAATTGGTTTCAAACGAATAATCGTTTGATTATTAGACGAATAGCTGTTTAGATGTGAGGATAGACTAGTTTTTGAAGAAAATATTCTTAATATTCTAGTCTAGAGTGCAATCGAAATTCACAACAGTTTTGGCCATACATCCAGAGTTATGTCAAGAATTTTTCCAATATCTAGAGCTCAGTGAATGGACTGTCATATTATTAATATGATTAGCGCTAAACTATGAATTGAGAAGAGCTTCTCATTTGCTTTCATCACTCATTTCTTAACAATAATGAAAGTCAGTTCCAAACGCTTCCAAATTTTATTCTTCACTTATTTTTTGCAGTCTTTCCACAACTTTTGCATAAATGTAAGTCAAAGTTAAGCTTTCATTCCGTTTTGGTTTTCAATCGAAAAATGTTCCCAACATTTATGTTATGGTGAATGAAGTCCTCCACTCTATTAAGACTTCTTAAATAAAAACTTTTATTAGTTGTCAGTAAAAAATAATATGTGATTAACTCTTATATGTGTGGACCGCCTCTTAAAATCATAAATACGTTAAATATTATAATTATTTGACAGAACTCCGATAATTGATTACTAATTGAAATTTGTTTAAACAAAGTATTAATAGAAATGCAAATTGTCTTTCATTCAAATATTCCATTTAAGTTCTGCAGAAGTTTTATCAGATATTCTTCAATAGTTGTTGTCTTCGTTTGCTATTTGAGTAAAAGATTTATTTTTTTAAAATTCTTAATTTAATCTCAAATTTATTGCAATGAATTTGATTTGCATTCAAATTATTGAAAACTATTGTAATAATAAATTTAAATCAGTTGTGAAATAAGAAACGCATTTTGAAAACTGAACTGTTTTTGTGGCATAAGTTATGTCCTCTTCATTTACGATGGAAAACATCGAAACACTTGACGAGAGATCTTTTTCTGATTTCGGTGTTCAGGTGGACCTCATATCTCATCACTCATACCAAAGCAAATCACAACATTATGTAGATTTAGGTATGCTTTCAATTATTTTAAGAAAATTCATTTTTATTGTCCCAAAGTTTTATGGGTTAATATGGCCTTAAAGTGGTCTTAATTGTTGGTTATTGAAAATTATTTGACAAATTATCACAATATTATAATCATAGGGCACTCAAAAATATCAAGAGTTAACAAATTTATTTTTTATGACAAGTTTTCAGAAATCTTGATGAACTTGGACAATTAATGTTACGATTATTACGATTATTATTATTAGTAATAAAGTATTTTTAATTATAAGTTTCTTTGTTTATTGAAAAATCTTGAAAAAATAAATTTTCAACGAAATTTACCCTTGATAATCCAAATTCTTGTTTCAGGAGAAAATGCTCTAGTCATTTTCATAACATTTCTAATAATTGAAATAATTTGTAAATATTTTTTTAAAATTTTAATTTTGTTTTGTCTCTTACACTGTTTAAAATTATTTTTGGATAACTTTTAATCATGCTCATTCTCTACATTAAAACTGTTAGTCAGTGGCCCTGATTATAATCATAGGTCAAAATACATGCTGGTTTTCAATCAAATTGACGAACTTGATCATTCAAATCCAGAAATTTAGTTACATTTAGAAATGTTTTCAAAAAATTTGAGCCTTTATTAAATGAAATTTGTATTCCAATACTTAAATTGATTACAATATGTTTGAAGTAAATGTGAACTACTATTCAATTTTCAGATCCTTTTCCTGATTATAACTGAGTTTTTAGTAAATTTAAAATATATTTTATAATTAATTAATTGTTTATAATTTAGGTTATGATTCACTTCATTCGACTCCAAAACTATTGTTATCCGAACAAAAAGTTCACTCAAAACGGTTTGAAGAAAATGAAGACATTGACGACAATATAAGTGAAAACAGTTCCGTTGTATTATCAAAATGGAGACAAAAGTTTTCAAAATTAAGAACACAATTAGCCATAAGAAAGATATGTAAAGACAAAGAGAGGAATAAAAGGAATGCTTTGGGAAGAGTCGACAACTTTGAGAACCAAAAAATAGAAACCAATTCCGGAGAACCGGAACGACTCGAATGGGGAAAGAAAATTGATTTTCTTCTCTCTATCATCGGATTTGCTGTAGACCTGTCCAATGTCTGGAGGTTTGTCTAATTATAATAAAAAACTAAAATTCTTCGATTAATTGACAAAATATTATACTTATATAACCACTTAATTACAGATTTCCATATTTGTGTTACAAGAATGGCGGCGGTATGTCTATCATCTCTCATACCATTCCTTTTATATTAAATTTTATGCTTTTATTTAGTCTACAAATATCTTAATATTTATTAAATTAATGTTTGATTTTCACCGAATTGTTTGCATTCAAATCAATATTTAATGAGAAATAGTCTTAAATTATTTGATGTGAATATAGAGTCGAATCAATATTCTGACGGATGTTCCCCTGTTCTCCTGCAGGTGTTTTTCTAATACCCTATACAACCATGCTTATATTCGGTGCACTTCCGTTATTTTTTCTTGAGTTATCTGTGGGTCAGTTCACAAAATCTGGTCCCATAACGATGTGGGATAAGATATGTCCTCCAATGAAAGGAATTGGTTATTGTTGTGTACTTATCTCGTGGTACGTCTCCTTCTATTACAATGTGATTATTGCCTGGACCACTTATTATATTCTTCAGACAATAACATCAGGTTATTATTTAAATTAGATGTCTATTAATTAAAACTAAATATTCGGGTCATATTACAGCAGATCTGATGCCGTGGCAACACTGCAATAATGATTACAATACAGAAAATTGTTTTTCTGTGTCCCAAATGCAAGCCATTCGATGCCCGTCTAATGTCACACAAACCCAGAATAAAAGTGATTGCATTGAAATTAATCTCACGAATAGAAGTTCGCCGACAGAAGAATTTTTTTGGTGAGTTTAATGAAAAATTTTAATTCAATGAATTGATTGATAACTTACATAATATTAGAACTCAACCAAAATTTAATTGTTTACAAGAATTTATTGATTTATATTCTGCCCATTATTTTCAATGCTATTCTGAGCGTACATCCAATCTATTATTGACTGTTATGTGAATCAACAGTTTTTCCTTTTCTTTTTAATTAATTGAATTTCTTCGATAAACTTAACCATAAATCAAACGTTTCTTTTTAAATGTTATTTAATATTAAAGCTTTATTTTATTTTTTAAAACAATTTTCATAATATTAATAATTTTGAGATTTATTTTCAAACTTTATTTTTAGAAATATATTTCATTCGTTAACTTATTTTCTATTATTAATCGGATTTATTAAACAACAAAACTAAAAGGAGAGGACTTTTAGAGATCAACAAATCTGATGGATTGTCAGGAATGGTTACTCTCAGACCTGAGCTCATCGGATGTCTTATAATTGTGTTTTGCGTTCTTTATTTCTCTTTATTCAAAGGCGTAAAATCTTCGGGAAAGGTATTCATAAAGCTTTTGAGTAAAATAACTAAAATAAGTCTTTGAATGATAAATGTTGACAATCAGGTCGTTTGGTTTACAGCGACTGCCCCTTACTTTATATTAACAATTCTTCTGATAAGAGGTCTATTCCTTCCGGGGGCCGGTATGTATTTTGAATTCTGGTTTTCATTTATTAAAAATTAATTTGAATTAAAGGCGAAGGAATTTTGTATTATATAAGTCCGCGATTAGAAAAGCTTTTGGAACCATCGGTTTGGGTGGACGCGGCTGTTCAGGTCTTCTATTCAATTGGAGTAGGCTTTGGAGTGCACCTGACATATGCCTCATTCAATAAATTCAATAATAATTGCTATCGGTTTGTATTGAATAGAATTTATTTCAATTATAAGAAAATAAATTTTATTCGTTTAGCGATTGTCTGATAACTGCGAGCGTTAACTCTTTGACTTCATTTTATTCTGGATTCGTTATCTTTACTTATTTGGGTTATATGGCTAACAGTATGAACAAAGAGATACAAAATGTTGCCTCTGAAGGATATGGTCTCGTCTTTCAGGTATTAATAATTATCTGTTATTAACTCTTATAATAATTATCAAAAGTATTCTTTACTTTTATAAAAAAGTATTTCTTAATATATGAATAGGTCTATCCCGAGGCCTTATCTACTCTCCCGTTCGCCAAATTTTGGTCTCTCCTATTCTTCATTATGTTACTTACTCTTGGAATAGATTCGGCGGTGATTTCTTTTTTTTTTTTAATATAAACTGATCCCAGACTACACTCACAATATTTAGATTATTTTGAGGCAAATTTTAAATCAAATTTGTGTCAGAATTGAGTTTAATATCAATTTTTTTGAGAATTTTATTTTCGGTTCTTTTTAAAGATGGGAGGATTGGAAGCAGTAATTACTGGTCTAATGGATGAGTTTAAGATAAAACGTATAAGTCGTGAATTTTTCACTGCTATTGTAATCAGCACTTCGTTTGTCGGCGCTCTCGTTAATTGCACTCAAGTATTGAAATTCTGTACCAAATTCTTCAAAAATATAAAAAATGAATGTTTAAAAGGGGGGCGGATACACAATGGTTTGGTTCGATACATATTCTGCGGGAATCTCTTTGCTCTGTTCAGCGATGTTTGAGGCAATGGCTGTCACATACTTTTATGGTAATCGTTGTTATATTTCAGACCAATATTTCATCACTTAATTGACATATCATAGGATCGGATAGATTTTGCGCTGACATCCAATCAATGATAGGCTACCGACCCAATAGATATTGGGTGCTGTCCTGGAAATATATTTCTCCCTGTTTTTTAATGGTATCAAAACTATTCATTTTAAACGCCTTTACTTAATGTTTAGCAATAAAAAGAAATTCCATTTGAATTTCAGTGTGTAATCGCTCTGTCAGTCATCAATTCTGAGAGTTTGTCGTATTATAACTATAATTATCCGATTTGGGCCACAATTCTTGGCTGGGGGTTCACTCTGTCGTCTGTGTCTGCCATTCCTATCTATGCGTTTATTTGGTGGGTCCGTCAAAATAATGTCAAAAGAAATAGAAATTTGAGCGTCAATTGTGTCGATTTGAAGGATATTTCGGGTAATTCTTTGGATTAAACATTGATTTATATTAACATTACTTTTATTTTACAGAAACGACTGCTATAATGATTAAGAATGATATGAAACCCAAATCTAATAATAACCCAATTTATGTTTGATTTGTCCACAAAAAGGTCTGTTTTTTGTCAAATTTCAACAAAATTATGATATTTTAAGTCTATTTAATAATTATAATCATTAAATAATAATATATTTGAATAAAAGTTAAATTTATTGTCTTTTATTATTCCAACAAATAATTAAAGAATTGATTTAAAATAATTTAGAACTCAAACAATATTTTACTCAAATTATATTTAATAATCGTTAAGAAAATTAAATTATTCTAAAATTTATTTTAATTTTAGTTTTACTTTAAGTTTTGATTCTTATAATAATTAAAAATTTTAAACGAGAGCTGCGATGAATGCGACTCCACTTTCATAAAAACTGTATGCGTTTTGATTGTCACCCAAATCTAAGTCAACTGAAAAGAGTAGTTCAGCGCGGGTTGAGTTCAGATACACCGGAAGAGTCACCTAAAAGTCATTATTTGGGTTCAATTATATTGAAATTTAATTTAAAAATCATTTGAAATACCGTTTTATTCTTCTGTTTTGACTCCGAATTTGTACTAAAAATCGAAACATTTTTTTATTAAAACTTTGAATGAATTGAATGAAAAAATAAATACCGAATCCATCGAAGAGAAGTGAGCGCCAAATCAGTGAATATAGTGGACGTCAGATACAGTTTGTTATTCTTAGTGGTGGCGCCCTGTAATTTGAGACCTGTCCACACATGGTTTCATTAAATGTTTATATAAAATGTTTTGGATATAATTAGATAAATACCGGTCACTCCAAACGTTCCGTCTTCTGATTCATAACTCTTATTAGAATCAGATATCAAGACTTCGAGCATAAGTTCTTCGAGAGACCAACCATTTGCCTGCGCCACAAACTGTCGCGTCGCTGTTATGTATGCCTCCGGATTGAAGAGTCCGCCCAACCATATGTTCAAATTCTGAACAATTATTTTCAATTAAATATAGAATTGAATACAAAAAGGGAACAAACCTTAAGATTAGGACTGGAAGTGGAGGACACTCTTTGCATTTGTTTGATTCGATCCGTGAAATCAGTTATCCATTGAATGACAGTACAGGTTTGCGGAACAGTATATTTAAGCCAATGATTAGGAATCATGCCTTTGGCCAGACATGCGATGATCTCTCTGTGATGATTGGTCTGCTTCTTCTCCCCCTTACAGATCAGTTGAACGTCTTCTAAGTCATGTCTGACCACATGAAGCAGATTTGATGCCATATTGACTTCGCGCTCGAAATAGCGATAAAGCGGTTCTTTTATGTTTTCTGACGTTCTTTTCATAGTCTGGAGAGCATTGGGCACAACCCTCAGCCAAGTGGTCGCAGAATTCAATAGAGTCCTCATCCACGCGGGTCTGCCATCAGAAGAATCGCGTTTTGTTTTGATTCCTTCCTGTGTTTGCATCGGAACGTCGTCATCGTCTTCAAGAAGTTGTAATTTAAGGAGTTTTGCGATCAGATCTGTTCCAGAATTAGTTAAAAGCACTTTCTCTGCATTATTGGGTAAACCCAACCACGAAGGCGTCTGACGGTCCGGAAGTGATTCGACCCAATTCAAGAACTGATCTCTACGAAGAACCCCTTCCGGCACTGAAATAGAGGTCTTTCCGTCTTCTGTTACCTCCACACCTGATACCAGTGCGAAGTCGGCGTCAAAACTCTTGGAAGTGAATAATTTATTGACAAAAGAAGTCAACAGTCTTTGGTCGAAGTCGTTGTCTATTTTGCCGCCATATATGCATTGGCCGAACAGTATTCCGATGGCATCCCAGGGAACCTTCTCTGGCGGTAAATTAGTCCTACCCATAGCCACGGTATCGATCCAAGTGTCGAGTGTATCGCAAGCAACTCGAAGATCAGATTCATTGAATTCGTATCGTTTAGACCATCCGAGAGGACAGTATCGGAGCCTCTCCTGAATGATAGCGTGAAACCACGACAATAGGAAATAAAGGCGTGACCTTTCATTGGGAGCCCTCATCATTCTTGAAGCGGGAATTGTGTTGAAAGTACGCAATAAATTGGATCTGATTCCTGGCGGGGGTTCGAACACAAATATTCTTCCGGCGCGCAATAAATTTACCGGAACTTTCGGATGTATTTCCAGTGTTAGGAATAGACGGAAATTGGGGTGAGTTTGCAAAGTATGCAATTTTTTCTCCAATTGGATCAACCATTGAGGGGCCAAATGTACGTTCTTTAAGAGAACCCATTTCCCACTCTTTGAGGCAGAATTGATAGCCTTCTCCGCCTGATTGAAACCTTCGGCCGAACCGATAGCTATCGAAGTAATTGTTTTGTTGAGTTCAGCCGCGAGATCGTCCACTCGACCCGACGCGTCATAACCGGGAACCGAACACATCAGGACAGGAGTCGAAGCCTTTACTTCTCTTTCAATGATTGCACCCAAATTAAGCTCAGACTCTGCCGCGTGTAAGAAGTCTGTGCCGAGTATTGTATGTATGACCTGATTAGCCATAGCTATCACTCTGTCGGGTCTGAACGCCTGAATAACCAACAATTGATGCATAGCTGTTCCAATAGGTGTTAGAGGTTTAGACTCCTCCCAAATCTGTGGAACATATGTTTCGGGAGAACTGCTTTGAACCCATTCATCGAATTCTTTAAACGAATTGATCTTTTCTTGCAATTTCTTGAATGACAATAACTTTGAGAGTGCAGTCGCCCCTTCCAATTGGTCAGACTTAAGCCCTTCAACATAAATAGTGGGCTGTCCCGGAAGGATACCTTCGCGTCCACGCATTAAATGGTCGAATTCACTCTCGAAATTGGGTTCACTTTTAAGAAAATTTATTTTGAAATTACTTTTTAATTGCATTTTTCAGAAATGAAAATGGAATTTATAAATTTGCTGTCACCCCAACCCCCCTCACTCTCGAAGTGCTCTTTATAACGTGAACTTCCGAACTTGGCCAGACCTAATTCCCGCACTTGGCCAGACCTAATTCCCGCACTTGGCCAGACCTAATTCCCGCACTTGGCCAGACCTAATTCATGCACTTGGTTATACTTAATTCCCACACTTCGCATGTTGAGAGGAAAGGGATGTAATCCCAGAGCGTGCGCCTAAATGTTAAGCACTGGTATGAGCGCCAACTTTAATGGTCGGCTCAAAATTTGGAATAAATTTCTAAAAAATGTCAATCAATTGCCTGATTGAGTGAAATCTGCAACAAATATGTGGCAACAGATCTAAAATCAGAATAAATACCTCGAAAAGACTCTCAAATAGATTTTGCAGAGAAGTAGAGCGAAGAGTAGCCAATCTTCGTGTAACATTCCTCGAGTCACTCGAAGGTATACCACCTAAACATACAATCAATTGATATAATTATTGGATAAATAATCAAATTGTGATTAACTCACTTCGAAGAGGGAGTGAGTTATGGCTGAAAGACGAGCGTTGGGTTCAGTAATATTATTGAGTAAAGGATTGTTTGTTAAGACGTCGTTATAAATGTCCAAAAAGAAGTGAAGAGAGTACTGATAGAGGAAATGGACCTGATTTAGACCCTCTAATGTAAAGTATATGGAACTGCAGGCCTGGGATAATGGCATATATTGTTGGGAAACAGTGTCCACTTCAGCCATTACTTTATCAGTTTCTTCGACTTTCTTAGAGATGTCCGCCGCGTCGTTCTTCAGCTTTTCCAGAGTACTAATAATGCTGTCGTCATCTAATATCCTTCCCTTCGCATCATTGAGAGCCTGTAGGAGAGACTTCTCAAGTTGTCTGAGCTTTACGTGGAATTCTCCCTGAAGTTTAAGCAGATCTGATCTCTTCTCGTCGATGTCAGGTCTCTCCACTTTCAACACTTGATTAAGACATTGAGACTGAAGACTACTTCGAGTGACAGTAAAGTTGACAAATGTTACGCGCGAACAGATGTCAGGCGGGAACTCAACCGTTGGATCTCTGGTGGACAGGAAAATACAGAAAGAGGGCGAGAGATCGATGTCCTGATCGCCTAAAGTTATCAAAACTCTTCCGCCAGTCTTTCGCACCTCTCGATTGAGTACAGGATTAAGAATGGGATCATAACTTTCGACGTCCTGAACCAGTAATGGATTACCGAATCGAAGAGCACTTTCCAGGTTCTTACGGAACGAGTCGTCTAAGAAACTGGTTTTAGTGATTCGTTTGCCCTCGTATTCACTCAATAAGAATTTGGTTGCCTGTCCTGAGGGATCGATTATGAGTGGGTATCGATTGAATCTCTTCAACATAATTGCATTTTCAGTACACAACTCATCAGTCGGTAAATTGTTTGCCTGCCATCGAAGGCGTTCGTCAGCACTGGACAGGTATTCAGTTCGCGCCAAATCTGGTCTGAATTGAATGTTAACGCTTTGGAGATGAGAACACCAACTGTTGAACAGACTTTGTCTGTACTGTTGGTCGAAATAACCGGCGTATGCCAGGAATGCAGAGGACAGCAATACGTCGCCGGCAATGGTTTGCATTTGGCTTTTAAACGTCTCACTCGACTGTTCCCATCGTTCCCTTTCATTACTGAGACTTTTGAGGAGTGCAATACTTCTGTCAACTTTGGACTGGACTGAAGCCAAATCGGCTTTAATAGCCTGTGCCTGACTGACCAAATTGGCGTATTCTTCCTTATAAGAGGCGATACTCCTTTCCAATTGATTGATAATTCTGTCGGTTTCTGCGGCCTTATCTTTGTTGACCTGTGCTTCGGCTTCCAAACTACTCAATTCATTTCTGAGAGGTTCGATTTTATTGAGCATATCTGCATAGTTAACCTGAGCCACAGCCCATTTAACTAAAGGCCCACAGGCCAAACTAGCCCTGTTCACTTTCTCAAAGTTATAGTCCGGGTTATTTAGGTATTTATTTATCATTTTTTGTCGGATATCATCCCTAAGAATGAGATAAAATTAATTAAAATAATTATAAAATAATGAAAACTAAAATTAAAACAATAAATGAAATCAAAACCAGAATTAATTCAAAACAAAGACATTAATTGATTGAAAACCAATTGAGACACAAGTCTTACGATATATAATCAGAAGAAAAACTAATGATATTTGGAATAAAGTTATCGCGTATTATAACACTTCGGATGAGTCTCCAATCATTGGAGGGTTCGCCCAACAAAATACATATCGATTCGAGACATATCTTGACCGGAAGCGGAGGATTACTCATTGATCGGACTTCGACTAAATGTTGTCGTTTTATGGCTTTGACCGCTATATTAGTGATAAATATAAGAATAACTCTTACGTAATGTCATCGGTTTGGAAATTAACGATCGTTGAGATGAAGTTATCCCGCATTAGAACAGAACGAATAACTTTCCATTCGGTGGTAAACTCTCCCAATAAAAGACAAATGGATTCGAGGGCTAACTTAACAGCTGGAGGAGGGTTTGTCATGGATCTAACCTCTACTAAATTCTGTTTCTTAATTGATTGAACCGCTAGAAAATGAAATCAAAACAAAAATCAAATAAATTTCAAATCAAATCATAAGAACATAAAAAAAGCCGGAAAACAAAAATAAGAATTTAATCAAAATCTAGTGCTGTCGTCAGTGACTCAAAGGAATGAGTGGTCAGTGATATGATATGAGTGTCAATGCAAACCTTGCTGTGCGTCTTCTACTGCCGGCTTAACTTTGGCTAAATCTGCCATCACTTCATTGGTCTTCTCTGCGATGGAAACCTCTTGTTTCTGATTTTCAAAATTAAAGTATTAAACAAAAATTAAAAATAAAGTGTAAATACTTTAAGCATTTGTTGTATTTCTTGTGATTTGACTTTTCTGCGTTCGGCCTCCTGTTGGTCTTTAAGCATTTCCCTGAGCTTTGCGTTCGCCGCTTGATTTTTGGCCTCCAATTCATTGCTCTTTGAGGCCAAAGACTTTTGAAGTTCTTCGACCTGTTCTACAGTTTCTCTAATTTTGGAGAGACCGACGTTGAGATGCAACTGTTCCTCTTCCAGTTCGGAACACTTCTCATAATAGAGTTTTACGTAATGATTGATAAAATCGAGATAATGTCTGGGAGTAATTGTTGTCACTCTTCCGCCCCGTTTTAATAGCCGTTCATTTGCGTGATGTAAGGTTTGGTGGATATACACAAATGCGTTGATCACTGCGTCCCTATGAGTAGGACTTGAAGTAAAACCAGTAAACGCCGCCGGAAAGTAAGTGGGAGTAACCCATTTTGGACTATCGATGTCCAGTTTCGATGTAAATTCTCGGCCCACTTGGAAGAGGGCCTCATTAGTCCAGTCCCCGAACCAATTGAGAACACATCGATTGAAGAGAGCGGGAGAAGTGGCGGCTCTGTCTTTGAGTCCTTCTGAGGATGGATTCATAGTGAAGACTACGTGAAGATTTTTGATCACTTGATGTGTAAACCATTTGTAAAGTTCTTCATTAGAGTCAAGCATTAGGCCCTCCCTCTGAGAGGCGTCTTTTATTTGTGTCATTAGAGTCGTGAATTCGTCGCCTTCGAAAAGACCCGGGACTTCGCCGTTGGCTAACAATGTGTTCATTCGTTCCAGAAATCCAGAGTCCATAACATTAGACTCGTCTAAAATGAAACAAATCTTCTCATCCTTACAACCGGACCGACGAAGAACTTGACGCAAATCTTCATCAAAATCTGCGGCCGAATACTTGTTGTGTACTTTGATTTGGAAAATACTCAACCCATTCATCCACGCAACGAATCGGGAAAGGGTTGTCTTTCCTGCACCGCTCACACCAATGAGGAGGACGTGTCCCTGTGGTTGACGGAAGATTCGGTCGATTCTCAAGACGTGATCTAAAACTTCATTGAATAGAACTAAAGAGACGTCCAGTTCTTCTTCATAGAAGACTTTAAGTCTTGCTTTTGTGAATTCCCGGAGTTCTTCGCGATCGACAGGAATGTAGTCTTTTGACAACCAATTACTGTAAAGAATGGGTCGAACCAAAGCTGACTGTCTATCGATGTTTGGGAAGTGTTTGAGTGCAATCATGTCCACGTGTTCGTCAGTCCAAACCCTTTCCACGTCATCCACCAAACGATCCTGAAATAGACGCAGTGCTTCGTGAGCCCAGAGTCGGACCAGACCTTCGACTGTCAGTGTTTCGAGGGGTCGAATGGCCTCTACAATACCGCGAACCCAACGGGTCAGCTCTCGGGGCGAATAGACATAATGGGGTTGCATGTCTTGTGTGAACCTCTCCTGAGATATCAAATAAAACTCAACCATTGCTGCAGTCAGTGGTTCGGCATAAGCTCTGAGCACCGGAACGATTCGAAGCATAGCTCTATTAAATGTGCCGTAAATCTGTTTGAGTGATGTCTCTCCCGGATAGTCAACATAAATGACGGGCACATGTCTTAGGAATCGATGTGAAAGTGGTTTTCTTCCCGGATCTGTTGGAGGATTGCAGGCACCGACGAATTGGATGCGTTCCAATCGGACCCACGTTTGATCAGTAGTTCGATAAAAGCCTCCGCACTCTACTAATTGTCTTAAGAAAGAGATCACTCGAATGGTTCCGTATTTGTCGACTTGTGGCAGATTTATCTCATCGCAGAATAATATCAGCCATTTTCCGATCTGTATCGGAGACAACACCACTCCATTCGGTGTCTTTTTATATTCACAGTAGTGATCGAATGTCTTAAGCAATAATTCAGGAGTGGTAGCACTTGAAAAGTTGAGTCCAACCACTTCCATGTCTGGAAGCGAACGCAATGAACTAAAGAGAGTCATAGTTTTTCCAGAGCCGGGCGGACCGCACAGTACTAATGGTTTGTGTTCTGCGAGCCAAGTATTCAACAGAGATTCGTGTCTGACTGTATCGACAGTGGGCACCACCACATCAGGAGCGGCCACTTTATGTGTCTCGACTTCGATTTGTGGCACTTTGTTCTGCCAGAGAGACCACTCCCCGTTGAATGTCACCTCATAATCGATTAAAGGAATGGCAGCATTCGGTGGCGGCAGAGGAATAGTTGTTATGCTTCGGATGAAGTCTCCCAAATCACTCCTGACTTTAAGTTTTGCGTCGCCGGCGAATGACCACAAAAGGCCGTAAACTAATGATCGGGGAATATATCTCTCGAGTAAGTCGTGTTGCATCGGGAAGTCCGGGTGATTCTGGTTATAGTTTAATATGTTTCTACACGACTGGTTCAACATTGAGAACAAACTGCTCAGAGCTCTCAGTCGAGTGAAGTCCATAATGTGTTCCTGTTTGGAAGCGAACTCTAGTGCTCTGACCACCAGTCCATCGGATGTGAAATATTGTTGGAGTATATTTGCGAAGTCTTGCTGTGTTTGAAGGCCGGGATGTAATGATTCCGTTTGATTGTGTTCGTTGTCGGCTCTCTTTTTCTTCGTTCCATACGTAGGGAAGTCGTCTTCGATGTCCTCTAAAGCAATGTTTCGCAATCGAAGGAAAAAGTTCTCAAAAATCATTTCAGTGGACAAAACGTCTTCACTAAACCAAATCATTCCACAGCGCGAGACAGTGGCCAAAGTGGCGAACTTCAGGTCCTGTACTTCAAACATAATTCTGACATTTGGAGGAATACTCAGTCGTTCACCGTTTGGAAGAGTTAACAGTTTATTGTCGTCCAAAACACTATTGAGATTTTCAACCCATTCGGGGTCGACATCGCCATCGAATATAATCCATTGTCTTTTGTTGATCTCTCCCCTCACGTTATCAATAATTTTTCGCAATATATGAGTGAATAGACCGTCCGTCCATTCTCTTGTGTTTGGGTCTAACGTTCCATAGAGTGCTTCCTTTGAGATGGCTTTTGGATCGATTACGTGAGCGATACCTTCAACGCCTTCAAATCGTTCGAGTGCTCTGAGCAGAACCCTCCACGCCGTCGATTTGCCACTACCACTGGGACCGACCATCATTAGGCCGTGACTTAATTGAGAGATTTGATATAATTGAAGCACTTTTGCCATCCAAGAACTGGCGTTATTGTCTTCAGTGGCCGCCTCCTCGTCATAATCACAGACTAAATACATCTCACGACAGACTTTAATTATCTGTTCCTTAAGACCCTTCATCTCAGCCCTCGTATACTTAATTCCGGGGAAAACGTCTGATAATAGAGAGAAAAGCAAAGGAATGTCTTCTGCAACCAATTTTGGAACCATTGTTTCGCAGACGCTTTGTATAAGAATTTCCTGTTCCGGAAGATGTTCTGCAATGAGTGCTTCATTGATCTGATCCGCTTCACCCCTTTCTCTCATATCTTCTTTAATTTTTTGAATTCTATCCCTTTTAATATTTCCAGCGCTGACTAAAACACTTTTTAGAGCCCTTAAACCAAAGTCATAATGTGATTGATTGGACAGTTGTTCGTCACATAATTTAAAAAACGGCACTATTTTTAGGGCTAACTTTTCTGCAGTTCGAAAGCCCTGTGAGAAGAGCATCACTTCAGCGATCAGTTGTCGGTCCGGTTTATTCATAGCCAATGAGCGGAACAATTTCTTGAGATTGTCCGGCAAATTAGATCTCCCGGCGTATCCCGGATTCATTGTTATAAAGATAGCCATATCTGAGTTGATTCGGACCTGTTTTCCGATCAGTTCAACGGTTAGATCTGTTTTGTTGTGAAGATTCTTAAGAGTTTCCTGGATCATCTGAATCTGTTGTGACACTGCACTCAACATTCGTTCCTCTAGTCTATTGAACTCATCAAAGCAACCCCAGGCCCCCACTTGACACAGACCTACAAATATACGACCCATCGCTTGAAAATCGAAAGTCTCGTCACAATTGAAAACTAAAACAAATCTTCCCAATTGATTGCCCAGTGCTTTGACTGATTCTGTTTTGCCAGTACCTGCCGGTCCAAAGGGAGAACCGCCGAGTCGTGCTTCGAGTGCCTGAGTCATAGTCAGATAACAGCGGTCAGTGAGAGGTGTCTGAACCAATTTGTCCTGAACTCCCAAATACTCGAATCCGTAGTTAAACTTTGCGTTCGCCATATGTATAGACAACTGCTGTAAGACATCGTTCTGTCGCGGATCGAAATAAAACCTCATTCGTGACAACCAATCGAACGATTTGGGGGAACACACATTGTTTTTAATTAGAGATCGGGTGACGTCACGCTTGTGAACGAATTCAGTGATCAGATGTTCTAATTTTTTACGCCTCAGAGGTGGCTGTTCCTGAAGAACAGAGTCGGCCAATACGTTGAGAGTCAGTTGAACTGATTGTAACACATTTTCGAGTAATTCATTTGTTTTGAGATTTTGACCACTGATTTGTGAGAGAATGTTCTCCACATATTCAGACCATGAGATCTGTGCCGCGAGAGTAATGATTTGGGACTGATATCTGTCCAACCATTCGACAAATTTGTCGATTTCGATATTTCCAGATCTGAAGGGAGCGATCTCTGCCACTGCAGACGCCAACAGTTTTCCTAAAGTTATACGCATTTCTCTTTCGAGAAGAGTCAGCCATTCGTTGATCTTTGGATGTTCGACAATAGATATTGGAGTGAAAAAGCGAACCTCTTCTCCTTCTTTAGAGCAAAGACCCAAAACACAGGTATAGTCTTCATTGAGAATAATAGATGAGACGCCGGCAAACATTTTCTTAAAGTGTTTTTGAAGTCGAGGAATGTTTTTACTGTTTCCGATGATTTCCAGTAAGTCTTCGTCACCAACGAAGTAGAATCGGGGGAATGACGAGCGCTCGCGTTCTAAATATTCGCCCAAAGCTTTTTGGATTTTACCCAAAAGATCTGCTAATCGTTCTAAAGAGCGCTGAACACCAGGAATATTAAGGACATCCATAACCATTGGACTTTTGGACACTTTCTTCATTAAAGTCAAAAATTCAGAACTAATGCTCTGAAATCTGGAGGTCTCCACAGGAAGTAAGGCCTGAATATCGGAACTGCCACTAAATATTCCTTCCAAATAAACCCAACGTCTCTGAACATCGATCCAGACATCGAAAAGACCATTAATTCTGTTGAGCTTTTCTTCCCAGGAAAGGGCGTCCTCTTCGAACTCTTTATAATAAGGCGAGAGTTTCATTGCAGTAATAGAATTGATGTGTTCTTTAACTTTATTGAAGAGGTCATCCCATCCACGAATTATTCGACACTTGTTTTGATAATTAACTAAATCGAGTTCATAGCTCTGCCAGGCCTCCCGGACCTGCTTCAAGAACTCCTCTAAAGCCATCTCTCCCTGAGCCACGAGTATAATGTCTTTAACAGTGGATTCATTGCGTTGAAGATCTACATCCCAGACCTGTCCGAGAGTTAGTTCAGACAAAACCCACTGAACGTTGAGTTGACGGGTCAGTTGCCTCCAGTGGCGTTCCTTCAGTGCGTCTGACTTTAGTTCTATAATCAAAAGATTTGCTTTTGTGTACGACTGAAGAAGTCGTTTAACGAAATCATAGGACGCATACTGTCTGAGTCGGGCCGGCATATCCTTCAGTTGACTGACCAATCCATCCAATTGTTGTCTTAGTTTACGAGGTTGTACTGATAGCCAGGGTAACTCTTTCAACAAATCAATTTGTTCCCATACTTTTGAGAGTTCAGTCCACACCTCTTTCAAGTCCTGTAACTCTTCGAGAGCTACCGAAAGTTTTTCATCGCTGGCACTGACCGGAGCCAAACCGGATTCAAAGAGTTCGAGGGCTTCTTTGGCTCGCAATACGTTTTCGCGGTCTTCTCTTAAATGATTGAATTTAGTTTCGAAAATTGTTAACCGATTGAGTGCTTCTTTGGGAAGAGTAGAGCCTTCGACTGGCTTTCCTTTTTCCCATTCGTGGAGAAAATCAAGAGTTCTCGACTCAACTGATTTGTCCTCTGCCACGATCTTCACCTGAAGACTTGAGACCTGTTGTTGAATGGATGCGTCTTTGCGTTTCATAATTTCATTGAAGGCACTCCACTCGCCCTCAATATTGTCGACGTGAAGCCAATTGTTGGGGAATTGGAAGCGCTGTCTCTCCAGAATTCTCTGACCCTCTTTGTATGTTTCGACCTGTCGTTCCCATTGACGCGTTTTATTTTTGAGTGACTGAACATAAGTGATGAAAGTGACCGCCTCTTTAGTGTTGGCCGTATCAATAGAGTGCTGTTCCAATTCGGTTCTGGATTTGGAGATAATAGAATGAAGTCCAGTCATCTCATTGCCAAGAAGTCCACCAAATTTGCTGAGGACTTCCTTATGCCAGGAGTCGTATTTAAGGGTGACTTTTGACTGGACTTTGGCGTAGTCGACAATTATTGGTCCGATCTCTTTACGGGTTTCTGTCGTATCGAAAGTGGTTCTCGACTTCTTTATTTCGACCAAAGTATTCATCCAACGGGAGGTGTTTTCTCCCAGTTTTGAATACAACATATCCGGCTGTAGGTCCCAAAGAGACTGATATGTTAGCCATTGAGTGATGTATTCCTGCATTTGTTTGATTTTGCTTTCAATAGCTTCATAGGCCGAATCGAGAACACCCACTCCTTCAGGCATCCGATTGAGAAGACCTTTATATTGAGGCGCCGCCGGTCTGTCTAACCCAACCTGATATCGGGTGCTCTCAATTTTATTAAGAGTGAGGACAACGTTCTCCCACGCAAACAACTGCTGCATAAGATTGAATCGCGCCTCCTCTACACTGGGGCTGACATACATTACTTGATTAGTGATACGTATCTCGTGAACAAGTTTTTGAATTTTGGGATCACCACCGGGTTTGACCACTGGAATGGTAGGAGAATCAGTATCCGTCAAGACATCCATATCGTCTTCTTTGTTGCCGAGCAATGCTTGAGTCCACGCCCTTATTCCGGCCTCAAGTCTGACCGCCAGTTTCTTTTCAATATCTTCGTCCAAACGGGACACCCATTCACTCAAATTTGAATATCTCTGTAGACTTAAGTCGTCGACTGCTTTCTGAATCTTATTGAGAATCTCTGAGAAGACAGTAGTGCTATAACTGCAGCCTTCGATACTTCGGGCCTCGATTTCGATCTGTTCGGCGACGTCTAACAATTCGTCCACTTTTTCTTGAAAATTGAAAACACTTTCGGCCAAACGTTGGACATAAGAATCGCGTTTATATGACTCCCAAACGAGACCAACCCCTTCACAAATCAAGTCCTGGACATCTCTTTTAAGGCCAGCAACTAATAGTGCGACAGAGGCTCTCTGCTCAACCTTTTCACACGCCCTCTCATATGATTTAACGGTTTCAATGAGAGAGACAGCGAACGGGTAGTGTTGGTTCGCCTGATGTGCTTTATTAACGATTCCCAACTGAACTCTAAACCCCAAACTTCTTAAATTTCTGACTTCTTTGGCCAGAGTTATGATTTCTGGCATAAAATTAACTCTAAGTTTAAGAACACTTCCTTTTCCACTCTTAGAGCGGGAACTATCGATATTGAATATTCTTCCGGAGACGTTAAGCTGTCTTTGCTGTACATTTCTGGTCCACTCATCAAATATTCCCTGAGTGTTGAGTTTCATTCTGAAGCTGTCGGCGTCGTTCTTAAGCTTTTGTCCCTCGACGTGGTTTTCCCATCCCTTACCCAAAACGTCTTCAACTCTTTTCATATAAACGGAAAGTTGTCTTTCGATTTGTTTGGCCCAAACAATAGAACCGGAAACGGGCGGTAAATCTCTGACGCGACTCATTTTGCAGGCCTTGTTCTGTGGGTACTGGACTTTAAACTTTTCGTGAAGTGCTTCGATGTCGTCCTTAACTCTTTGGATTAGTTGTGTCTGATATTCACGAATAGCGCCCCGAATGTGAGGCCTCACAAAAAGGGCGTTAAATCGAGAAAATATTCTAAACATTTCATTTGCATTCTTCGCGATTCCCAACTGATCTCTAAGTTTGGCTGTTATTCTGGCCTCAACCCTATCTATACGTTCTTCATATCTTTTCATTGACGCCTCCCAAGAATCAGTTCCTTCTTTGCTGATGTCGAGGGCTTCCACTTCTTTGACGAGTTCATAGGCAGAGTTCACTTCTTCGATAGCATTCATGTCCGCGGAATCGAGAGAAGAGAGCGTCGAATCCTTTTCAGAATTCACATCACTTATGGGTTCGCCTTCTTTTGCAGTCTTAACGGCAGGTCTTAAAACTCTAACGATGACAGCTCTGAGCTGTTCGTGTTGTCGACGAAATTTGCGCATCTGTTCCATCCTTGACTGTAACCGCTTATGAGCCAAATTGATTCTCCAGACCATCTTCAGGTGTTCCTCTCTCTTCTTCTTAACGATATCTCTCATTAGACCCTGAAGTTTGTCGTATTCGTCATCCCATGTAATGAAGACATCAAAACAGGCGGTGACTACGCGCTCGAATTCATCGAAGGGGATGTGCATCATTCGACGGGTGCCCAACACTTTCAACATTTGGGACATAAGGTCTCGAGAAATGGCTTCCATTAGTTTGAGAGCCCTTTTTATGGGATATTTTGTGTTTCGAATTTTCCTTAAGTGTTGGAAAATTGATTGCAATGCGATCCGAATTTTGTCTAATTCTGTGGCCGCCAATAAGTCATTCAGAGGGAAGTCCTTCATTAATGGGTTGTAATCGCTAACTGTGGACAGGGCCTCTTTTAGTCTGGTGTCCGCATCAAAGCTAACGGTCGCGTGAAAGCGTTTGCCATTTTTTAGGATCTCTAAAGTAATGGCCACTTCTGTACTCTCCCTCTTTTCTTGAATCCGAAGAAGAGCTCTCTCGAGGTTAAGCCAAAAACTAATCTCTTGTATAGCAGTTCCGGAGGAGGGGTCGCGATCTAGTTTTGTCACTTTTTGGATCTCTCGGATCCAACGGTTGACTCCACTTTGGAGTTGATTTAAAAAAACCGAATCATTTACTTTGTCTCCGAAGTCGTCGACATTTACTCTTCTGTTCTCTTCTGCACACCTCTTCATTACAGATAAGATTAAGGGATGTATTTGTAGACTGATTTCAGGGATGTCTATATTCTGTTGCAGATGTAATAAACCCATTTCCAGTTCTGCGATCTTCTTCTCGACTGTCGGCGCCATTTTGTCGCCATCTCTGAAATTAGATAATAATAAAATTTAAATTAAAAAACTATTTTAGAAGTCATACCTCTCAGCTCTTCCCGTCTCTTTGACGTAAGATTTGAAATATGGAGCGACCGCTGCGGAGACATAAGAGTGAAGTGTCTCATAAGGGGAGGCGTCGTTTAGATTCATAACTCTTAACTGCTGTGAAATATTCTTTTCGGCCTCCAATACGAGACCTCTTTTGATGAGAACCACACTATTTATCTTCGCGTGAAAAAAGCGAACCTCTTCTGAGATGGAATAAACGACATTGTCTTCACTGTCACCACCAGATTCGGACACTTCTTCCTCTTCTATTTTAATATCAATCATATTTAAGATGAGATCAATTCTATTGTCAAAACATTACAAACCTTTTGAAGACGACCTCTGAATAAGAATAGATCTGATTTGTCCGTCGGATATAAATTTCTTTATTTTATCAACTGTTGAGTCACTGTTTAAAACTGCTTCCAGTGATGGATGAATAGTATTGTCTTCTTCGAGAAGAGCTGGAATTACTCGTCTGATATAATTGATGACAACCTGTGAGTCAACCAAAGCCACGGCCGGTATATTGGCCTCAATTGGCAACGACTGATGACCAGAGTCTTGAACTGACTCCAGATTATCAGACATTATTAGTCTTATGTGAGACACACTTTATTTTATTATAAGATATTATCACAAAAACTTAATTAAATACTAAAATAAATAATAATTTGACTCAAAAATCAATTACTTTACAACTGTTTTGATATCAAAACAAAACAATTTTAGGGGAGTTTTCAAAACTATTTTAAAACTCAACTAAAAGATGGAGTTTTTGCTTAAATTCTTAGATTCTTCAATATTCTTAACTTGGAATTGTGCAGGATATACAGATTAGACCATGGATAAATGGATAAATTAGCACATTTTAATAGTTTTTATTCAATTTAACTAAAATTTGAGTAAAATTTAAAATAAATGATTTAATGCTTAATTAATTTATTTGAATATCAATACACCAAAGATTACAACTCTATTATAGCACTTAATTTGAATACAATTTTGGTTAATAGTTATAACATTTTCAACATTAGAATAACGCCATTAACTATAACTTTAATAATAATAATTAGTCCAATAAAACAAAGATAATTAACAATTAATTGAATTGTTTTGAGTGAAGAATTAGTGTCAAAAGCGGTGTATTATATCTCATTCTATTTGTTTAAACTCAATCAGAATAGACTGTCGCGGCTGAAGAAGGAATTCAGAAAATGTTATCTCTTTATGACTCTCTTCACTCTCAGAATCCCTCAGAATTACGGTTCCCTTTTCTGGCAGATAGTCTTCTTTGAGTCGAACTATTTTTTCCAAATTAGTGTTCAAATTAATGGCTAATAGATATCCATTTTGTCCCTCAATGGGAACGTCAGTGATTCGGGCCATAACGAAGACATTATCAGTACTGTTATGATTCGGGAAAAATGTTTTGCCCAGAAGTATGGCTTCGGCACCGCTTTTTCTCAATTGGACCAAAGTTTTAAAGACACTCAGATGTGAAGACGTCTTATTTTGTTGTGTTTCCACATTATATACTTTGTAATCGTTTAAGACATTAATCCAATTCTCTGAGACATTACTAAATCCAGCGCTGATATCACTATTCCATTGCATTGGTGTTCGATAAGCTAATCGAGAGCTGTCGCCTTCATTTCTGGTGTTGGAGGGAATGTTCTCAAAGTTTCCTTTCAGTCCGATCTCATCGCCGTAGTAAACGACTGGAGTATTGCGCGGAAGAATAAATGTCAACATTTGTATCGCTTCAGAAAGTCTTTGACCGATTCTATCACTAAGTCTTGGTTTGTCGTGATTTCCAGTAACAAAGGCAGACCAGGGAGCGGGAGGCTTCTGATTTGAGGGCCAATCCATTTTCTGCACAGCTGTAAGCCATGAACTGATTATATCTTTCAATTTGTTAGCGTCTGTCGTAAATCCGATGTCAATCAAATCAAAATTAAAGGGCAGATCAATGAGCGGTTCGTTGGGCTGTCCGTAATATCTCACTAACTGTTCCGTTGGTTCATAGGCTTCTGATATCAAAATCTTTTTAAGTCCAGTCTTTTTAACAATTTTTCGCCACTCCTTTAGAATCTCAAAGTTTTCTTCCTGTGATTTAGTCTTTTTGTGATCTGTAGAGTCGTAATCATTACCAGAGAGAGGACGTGACGCTACTTCTTCTTCATTTTCAAAATTAATATCTTCTACCAAATGAGAGACGGCGTCGATTCGGATGCCATCGATTTTACGTTTTAACCAAAACAGAAGTACATCTTTAAGAGCCTGTTTGACGCCCGGATCTCTCAGATTGAGGTCGGGCTGACTCGGAAGGAATTGATGCAAATAATATTGTTTTCTTACATCATTCCAAGTCCAGGCCGAACCTCCTAAGACAGACCTCCAGTTGTTGGGCACATCTCGTTGGCCAGTGTTTGAGTCAATAGAGCCGTTGTGCCAAACATAATAATCTCTGAACTGGGGATGACCCGATTGGGAGGCATTAAACCACGGATGACGATCTGAGGTATGGTTTGGAATGAAATCGATAATAATTTTCATATTAGTGTCTTCTCTGTGCATCTCTTCCACCAAATTATCGAAGTCTTCTAAAGTGCCAAATCGGGGGTCAATGTCTGTGAAATCTGTGACATCATATCCCGAATCTCTCATTTCCGACGGATATATCGGCGATAAAATTAAAGTTTCGATTCCAATGCCTTTGAAATAATCTAATTTACTGATCAGACCCTTGAGATCTCCCTCTCCGTCGCCATTGGAGTCTTTGAATGAGCGAACGTAGACCTGATATATGGATGTCTTTTGCCACCAGGGAAGTGATGAGGTGGCCGGACACTTAGGGGCGACGGCCACTATGACGACGGCCCCGATAAGCATTGCAAACCATATGACCCAAAATAATACGAACAAAAACATTCTGAGTCTCACCCAAAACGGGTCGTTCGCATATTTCATGAGCTCCTCTTTACTCATACCAACAGAACCCCCGTATCCGTTGTCGACATCCACTTTCGCCTCTCCATTCTTGCCATCGTTAGTAAACTTGACTTTTGAAGGCGAGGCTACGTCTGAGTCGGGATTGAGTTTTTGTTTGACAGCAATGTCTTCGTCCATTTCGAACTGTTCCTCTCCTTTATTCGATTCCAATGCCATTATTAACAGACGTTCCCTTCAATTAAAGTTATTATAATATTTTAATCAGTTATCAGACAAAACAGTTTCCTAACAATAATTGATTTAAATATTGTCTACAAATTGACTCATAAAACAGTATTACTTAAAATGTCTATTACTTAGGGAACAGCTCTGATGTGCTCTTAAATGTGATGAGCCTTCAATTGGTGCCAACGTTACGGAATTGGTTGCTATAATAAGGGAGTGACTGTCTGTCGCCTACTTAACACTCAACAGTCATATGAACTGATATGACATAAAAAGTTGATCTGTTGTGCAAAGAGTCAAATGAACTGAACTCAACTCATTTGATATCTTATGTAATGCAAGGAATTTGTTGTATCATTGAATGCATTCTTTATATGTTTCCACAAAAAGACATTACAGACACACACTTCTGATACTAATGTTTATCCATTAAAATATCTCTAAATTAGCAAAAATTTTAATCTTTTTCTCAACTATTGAACTGAATTTTGTTTAAGAATCAGATCTATTCTGAGTTTTAATGATTTAATTTTATTGATTTTAAACATTTTTCATGCATTCATCACAATATGTTATGAGAAATACTAAAATATAATAACAATAATCTGTTGAATATCACAACAAAATTTAATTCATTTATTTCTAATTATTTCAATTTATTAGGTTTAGTTTAAATGTTAGCTCAGAATCTATTAAGACTTTAACTATAATATCAAACAATTTAGTATTTAATATAAATATTTGTCACAATTTACTAAAATTGTTTGATATTAGAAAATGTCATTTAATTAGATTTCTAGTTAGAATTTAAGTTTTAGAAAAAATACCTTTCTTAATTTGGAACTTGCAATACAAACAATCAATATTATTATGAATCCGCGTATTGGAGAGGTTTCCCTTTACATAATAATGAATTAGCTGATAATTCACAGGAATACTGCATAAAAAAGTACTTGTTTGTTTTTCATATAATGCTTTGAATAGGAGCTTGCATTATATAGCCCTGCAAGCATTTATGAATCTACAAAAATATACGTTTAAAAACTAATTTCTTCAATAAAATAAAAAATAGTAAACAATTAAATTTTAATTGAAAAAATAAATTCAAATGAAAATAAATTGTGTCAAGGTACAGGAAAAGGTATTGATTAAAATATATTATTTCAAATCTAATAATAATTGTCAAAAAAATTAATTGTAAAATAAATATTTAATCGTCATTTTTTGAAGATTCATAAAATGCTTTGCAGAGCTATATAATGCAAGCTCCTATTCAAAGCATTATATCAAAATCAAACATGTACTTTTTTAAGCAGTACTCTTGTGAACTTTCAGCTAAACTCTTATTATGTAAAGGGAAACCTCTCCAATACGCGGATTGATAATAACATTTAAAGAGTATTAAAGCTCTTAACATATGATTCATTCATTGAATCAAATATTTAAAAGGCATTCACTGATAATCAGCTGTCAGTTGGGATCAAAAGATTTACAAATAGTCTTATTATTTGGGTTTATATTTACTTAAAATTAAATTCATAACAAATAAGAGGAGAATACATACCATTATTTTGTTGTAATGAAATGGTTATTATCATCAATAAAATTGATAACTTTATTAAGTTATGGACCATTACTTTGATTAAGATTTTAAAGACATTAAAGCATTTGATTATAAATGTAATGTAATATCATTTAAATTAATTCTCTATTAGACACCAGTAGTTAAACCAGAAATGGCCCAAAACTTGATTTTTAAAAAAGAAGAGTCAATAGCGGTATCACTGAAAGAGTTGAAGAGTTGCCATCTTTGCCAATGACGACAACAAACAGGAGTCGAGCGCTGACTAACGGCTTATTCACTGACTGTATGTCTATCCGATTGACAAATGCTTGGAATACAAACTCTAAGCTTAAAACTACTCAAACAACTCATTCAAAAATCCATTAAAAAAATGTTTGACAAACCCTAAGGCTATTCACAATACAATCAAATTATAAACAAAAAACTTTTTATTTTATAGACATTCAAAACATTCAAAAAAAAGTTATTTCAGAACCAAAACACAACACAAAACATACAATCATTCCAAATATAGGGTGGGACTGATACAAAAGTTTGAACGATATTTTAACTAGGTTATAGTTGGAATTTTGAATTGAAAATTCTACCACATATATTTTAGTTATTGATGTTTAAAATGAATGGTAGAAG
>JAQGBR010000007.1:0-31052 GCA_034698525.1 Achipteria nitens | reverse complement strand
ACTATTATTGTTATTATTATTAAATTTATGTTCACTTTTCATATGTGACTCCAAATCGGAAACACTTTTAAAATAAGTATTTGTCGAACAAAACTCACATTTTATCGATTGATCGAAAGGTCTTTTCTGTGGTTTTCCACTCATTTGACTTATATTTGAAGTTTTCTCAGTATTCAAACAATTAGTTTTTGATAGTTTTTGCTGATGTGAGTGCTCTAACTCTATATGTCGTTCCAATAGATATTCAATATTAAACTCTTCAGAACAGTATTTGCAGCGATAATAAGCTTTGGAGCCAAACAGAGGAAAGGCTGCGGCCAGTTGTGGCTGTACTGGAGATAAGTGAGGACTGTGCTGGAAGTGGACAATTTTGACGTGAAGTTTGAAGTCGTGTTCGTTATTCCAAAACTCTCCACAGATATTACACTTAAATCTTTTACATTCATTGCTGTGTTTGACTGCAAAGTGTACTTGAATTGAGACTTTGCTGTCAAACATATCACGACATAGAGAGCACTGGTAGAGATGGTGTGCGTGAATGTCCATTAAATGCTTCTGAAGCTCATCCGGTTTTGTGAACATCTTTGTACAGCACTCACAGCCATAGTTTGTGGTTACAGTTCCCATATGACAGTCGAGAAGATGTGTCTCAAAGTCAGTGGAAATGGTTTGGACGCAATGCGGACATTGAGCCGAATGGACAGCCATTGAGTGGTTCTGATGTGACTGTTGTTGGGCTGCAATCAAATGTGACTTCAAATGAATACGAAACGACTCAAAGTCATGAAATGCCGGCGAAGGCGAACATTGATTGCATAGCAGAGGCACTGGAGTTGGCTGTGGAGGGGTCGGTGTTGTTGGAGCCATAATCGGTACCGATTTGTTTACTTTTGCCTTTTTTGGTGACGGAGGAGATGCCGAACCGTTGGGAAGACCTGAGTGTAATTGCATTAAATCGCTGACAGGAGTGAGTGCGGGTATGGGAGGGGGTGGCATCAGTGACTGCCAGTTGGAAAGGGCTGCGCTCTGACAGAACGAATTCTGGAGAAGTCCCGCAAAAAGCAAATGATGTAAATGTGTTTGTCTTATATGTGTCTCAAGTGATGTGCATTTAATGCCACAGAAACCACATGTCATTTGTGTTTGTGTTGGCTCTGAATGCGATTCACTACTATTACTGGGACTCAAACTACTTCTGCTCAACAGTTCTGATGAAACCTTTATTTAGATTAAAACAAAATAATCAATAATTTTATCAAAAAGACAACAACTCTTAAGAAAAGCACAAAAAACTGATTCAATCAAATGTTAAGAAACAATAAAATTAAATAAATGTTTGTTTGACTCAAAAATCAATATATTTATGAAAATTATTTAAAAACTGACAGAAAAATAATGAATTATAAAATGTCTGATAATGAGAATAATGAAGAATAAGTTCCAGCTTTGGATCAGATTCTTATAAAATTATAATAAGAAAGTATAAAAAAGTATAAAAATTAGAATAAAAACGTAATGAGAAGTAATGAGAAGTAATACCTTATTATTGGTTGGAGTCTCGCCTCTGATTTCGTGTCTGAAAGAGTTTGTTGTACTTAAGGTAATATTTTTATTGTCGCTATTATTGTTATTAACAGTTCCATTGTTGCCATTATGAATACCAGTGCTGTTATTGGCGCCGACACCACTAATACTGTTATTTCTTTTGTGGTTTTGCATATGACTGGTTAGGGCTAAGGATTTGAGGGAACAGATCAAAGAGAATGAAGAAAATGGTTTTAGGAATAAATTGGCGTTTATTTTGTTTATCTGCTTATAAACTATTAATAATTCAAATGAGAAAATAGTTTTTCTTTAGTTTTTAGGAAATACTCGTTTGATTTGTGATCGCAATGAAAATGCATGAATGCCTTCCCTCTCATCAGAGAGTTATCACAAATGTTAAGAAAAGATTATACATAAAAGAAGTGGAATTTTTAATAGATTCTATATTTCATGGCTGTGCAGATAAGTGATGGCTGTGTTACCTGCAGCGGTATTATATCCTCTGTTGCAAATGGCGCACTGGAATGGCTTCATTTGGTCGTGAGTTTTCATGTGAATCTTCAGATGATCGCTGCGTGAAAAGGCTGACTCGCAGTGAGTGCAACGATACCTCTTATCCCCTGTTTTTTTGGACAATTCATTCTATATGTTAGTAATAGTTATACACTAAATGTTTCTATTAATCAATAAAAATGTTATTTCTATTGATATTTGAGTTAAGAGTCAGTACTCATGAGTTATGAGTTTTATTCTGATTTATAATCAAATAATTGAAAAAATGGTTATCTATTTGTTATATAATTGTCTGAAACAAGTAGTAAAAGAAGGGAAGTGTTGATTACCTGTGTGTAGCTTTACGTGACGGTCACGACTTCTTTTATGTTTGAAGAGTCGTTGACAATAATCACAACGGAATGGCATTTGGTCTGAATGTATCTGTCGATTGAATAGAAGCAAAAAATGACGATAAGAAACAGAAATACCACTAAATATAAAGAGCCGTAAATAAAGTTATTATAGATATGAGACTCTCTATGAGAAGTGGAGAGGGATTCCTGTGTTGGAAATGTTGTGCATAAATATTATGCCTCTCTTTAAACGATAATAGCGTTGAGTGAAATGCGTTTTTTGTCTGCCATTAATAGAGAGATCTCAAAGATGTCTAAAATTTAGTTTCAGAGTTTGGCAGCAGATAATTAAGACACACAGCACTGGTAGGACTGGCATTCACTCAGACATTGACGTTGGGCTCGATTCTAGTAATTTTCTTAGCGCTCACTATCTCTCCTCTCTATTGCTCTCCCTGTGCCCTATATTTACTGGCTTTAATCGGAAACACAGTTGGTGGCGGTGGTAGAGGCACCCCAGCCTGGCCTGCCTTAGGTATAATTGCAGGTGATTTGGGTGGTCTTCCTCAGCCGTTCCTCCATTGGAATAGCGCTATCAGCTCTACTCTATGTGGTGCCTCTCATTCTCCTCTCTATTCAGTCAATAGCATAGCATAAGAACATACAATCATATGAACGAAGAGATATTGTGGTCGTGTCTCTCCTGTCTCTCCCCTTCACTTTCAGTTCATTAGGCGCTTCTCTTTTAGTTCTCTTTTGCTTTTGATTTCTTAATCTTCAATATAGCTATACCTGTGTTTTGTATTGATGACCACTGTTCCCAACCCAAGGACAACAGGCGTAAAAACATTTTGCATGCATTGGGTGAAGCACTGGTGCTCACAATTGGGCTCTGAATTGAACTGCGAGGGCTGACTAGTGAGGGCTCACCGGAGTTAATGTTCGAAAAGTTAGTGTTCAATAGTGATATGCCTGCGAGCGAGACAGGTGGACCGCACCACCACCAGCTTAATAAAGACATCTTTTGGTGAGGGGTTGGGGTGCGATCTCAGCATAACTTAGAGTACAATCCTTCACATTATTCTAATACAGATAAAAGTGATGTTTAAGTGAATATGGATTTAGACCATCACTCGACAGATATTGTCTCTGTTGGTGGGGACAGATGGGTCTTATACTGTCCCAAATGCATTGAGTTTTAGGTGAGGCTTAAGCCTAGCCCTCAGACTTTATATATGTCCAAAACAGATATGCTTTGAAAGACAGATGCAAATCATGAATGAAATTCACTATTCATTAGCACTAAACTAATCGCTAAAACTTTCAATGAATTTCTCGTTTTGCGTACAATTGCTTAGAGTTTTGTGTCTTTCAATGAGTCTTTTGGCGACTCTAAGACTTTTAAGACATTAGGGAATTGACATTTCTTGAAAAAGGATAGGCCTTACCTGTTCGTGTCTTTTCAAATATGAAAGTCTTGGAAATGCTTTATCACAGAAAGTGCACGGATATGGTGTTCCTTCGGTTACGCCAATGGTATATGAAATTTGTAAATCATCGACACTCGACGATGAGGTGGTCTCACTCGAAGCCGTTGTCTCGCTTGGACTACACGGAGTGGTCAGCTCTAATGGATAATCACAACACAGTGTTATAATTAATAAAAACTTTGATTAAAAGTTCACAAAATGTTTGAATCAATAAAAACAAATGAATACAAACTCTGAGATTTGAATAATTGAGACTTCATTTCATTCAACATTTATTAGAATTTTATTTTTTATGATTTAAATGCAATTAAAAATCAAAATCTCATTACTTTTTAATGCTTTTAAACTTAATATAAAAGTCGAATGAAATTAATTCAAAACTAAAAACTTTTAAGAACTTTAGTCTTAAGAAATGAAAACTCGCTTTTAGTGAATAGTTCTCTAAAGGGATGTAATAAAACTATTGGAGTAATAGTGAGAAACAAAACTACTTGAGTTGAGGCACACGAGACATATCCACACTTGACTATGCGTTGGACTCGTTTGAGAAGATAGCGTTAAGACTCACTCTATTAGATGTTAGCGGGACTCGAGAGATAGCCCAACCCCAACACAGCTCAGGTTCAGCAGAATATGGCTTATGGCTCAATACAGTTCGGTCAGTGCAAACTAGAAGGAGGTGGGGGTCTATCGTTTGGGAGGAGAGTCACTGAGAGATAAAGCAGTTATTCTAAAAGGCTATCACAAATAGTGAATCGTTTGTGACCCTTAACTCTGGAATAACGCCAACTCTTGACTCAAACCTATTCTAAACTTTTTGATCGTTCATTAGTTATATACAGAAAATAGAGAATACACTGTATTTATAGAAAATCAAGTAATAGCTTGGCTTCGGATGGCCTTAACCTAAGCACAAACAATGGCCACCATTGAAACAGTCTGACCTGCACTGTTCAAATGCCTCTCCCTCTGCTATGCTCTCCACTCGACTAAATATCTCAATCTGTGGCTTCGAGTCAACTGTGATTGACATTGAATTGTGGGTGCGGTACAACTGGCACTAGCTTTAGATGCGCTTCAGATGCACACCACCAACACATTCATTTGATGGCACACAGAATAGAGTTACCAGAGTTCTGACTTAGAACACAATAAAGTCAAAATAGAGAGAACAACAACAATAAGTGTAACAACACCTGGACATCAACGAACCCCATCTTTAGGACCATCACATTTAGAAAGGCTTTTTGCTGTACATTATTTGCTTATTTGTGTGGCTGAGCACTACTGAATGGCCTGTTTTGGGCAAAAATCCAATTTAATTAAAGGAAACAAATAATGAAACGCCTGAAGCAATGCATGCGAATCGGTTTGCGTGCATCTGATCGCTGACCGAATGCACAGTTCGGTCCAAAAGCGGACATTTTTGGCTTTGAATCAAAAGCCAGAGTGTCGTTGATAGTGGAGCGCAATGAGCTGTAGATACCAGTGACCACCCGTCAAGACTCAATCAAAAGGTCAGATCAACGATTGTTTATATATTCTGTGCTCACTATTCGACTCATTTTACAAACAGACAGTCAAACGGTTTGCACTAATAATGACAGAAAAACCATTGAATTGAACAGAAATAGAAGAGAAGAGTCATTCACTGCTCGGATATCATGAAAACAGTCAAACAAATCGTTGGAATCGAAAAATATTTTTAGAGTTTTTTTGTGACAATTATTTTGCTTCGATTCACAAAAAAGTCTATTCTTTTGCAGAGAAAGAGCTGTTTTGCACTAAATCTACAATAAAGTCAAAGAAAATGTAGAAAAGTTTTGCTAAAAAACAAGTAAAAAGAGACAACACTTAGGGGTCGCCAACAAATGCCAAAAATGCCATAAAATGTGTTTAAGTTTAAGAAGAAGACAGAGCACCAAAAAGGTATGACTCCAGGCTATTGATGTCAATCGCAAGCGATATCAGTCTAGCAATTGGGTGCAGCGACAGTCAAGTGCCGCATACCCTGTGCCAAAACAGCTTCTTTTTTGAGCCACACTTATCAAAAAATATTGGTTTCCGGTCATTATATCCAATGCTATGCAACACTGGAATCACATTTCAAGAACTAAAATAACAAATAGTGATACTTATTATTAAAGTGATTCGTAATCTTTACATACAACCAGTCCTCAGTTTGTAGCAAATCCTGTGCTGTCTCTGTGTGACCCTAACAGCCAACGAACTTCTTTGGACTAATTATACTCATCGTATGTCTTAAGACAAATCATTTAAAGTTTTTCTTTAATAAAAAAGTATTTTAGTTTTAATTCTCTTCTATTCGTTATTTTGTATTTCATATGCAATACATTTATAAAACTTAATTCACATAAAACTTATTTAGAGAAACATTTTTAGAAACATTGCGAGTCATTCAGGACTCTGTGCGTGTCATAGGATAGGGATGGCGTGTCAATGAATGTCAAGAAGATGACACTGAGACAAAAACTAAGTGTTCGACCAACAAAAACAGCACTGGATCTGATGCCAGCAAAGTTTAAAGACCTGTTGCAAAGAGCCGTTGCGTTACCATTAGAGTCACTATTGTTGTTAATCTTATCCAAAGAAAGCAAACAGCAGTAGAAGTGCTGGTGTCGTGTCTTTCTGACTGTCAGTCCATATCGACTGCACGCACACAACCACTACATAATCAAATGCTATTAAATACAAACCTTAAATATTATACATTACTATCAAACAAATAATAACAAAAGTTTTGGTAATTAAACTCATTAACGAAAAGTTGTCGCCCATTAAATGGGGTTAAGACAAGACTGTTCTTAAAAGGACCGGAAAAATGGGCGCAAATTAATGAAAATTGTCGTTCAAAACATTGGATATAAAGAGTTATATAATAATTGTATTCATTGAATGGTGTCTTAACTATCGATGAAATCAATTATTTCTAATCATTTGAAAGCAAATAATATTTTGATAGAAAAGAATATTTTAAGTTCTCATTGAATGCAAACAAATATTATGTGATATGATTTGATAGGAACTGTGTGTTGAGTGGATTTCCGGGTGAAACGAATGTGAAACTTATATTTTAAATGATTAAAAATTGATTTCAAGCAAAAATAAATTGACAGGAAGTGAATAAAGTGTTTGTCTTCTTCTCACTTTTGGGATATTGTGTTGTTATAATAGGCCTCTTTTTAATGGAAGTAATATCAGTGTAGTTTTATATCGATAGCTTTGGTTTAGCTAAAAGAGGAGTAACACAAATGATAGCCCTTTGAATGAAGTTTTTTCTTTTTTTTTATAAAAAGTGAATCCAAAGAGAATCTGTTGTATAGACTGACAACTCCTTTGATTTTTCGGTATTCCTCTTCAGATTCTAATTCTCTGGAATATACTGATGGAAGGCTCAGATCAATGAATCAGAACACATGCAATGCACACCTCATGCATGACTGATCCCTATAAGTAGTGTTGTACCACCACTACTACTAGTGTCTCAGAACTGACCCCAAATTATATGGTAGGCGACGATGACTTGGCGTTCATAACGAATATCTATTCTATAGTTTGCGATCATATCTGAGTCAATGATAAAAGTATTTTTCAACAAAAAATTTTTCTCATTTTCTGTCACAATAATCAAAAGAAGGGAAGAATAGTAAGAAAAATGAGTAAAATATGCATAACATTCCTGACAACGACTAACGTATGTCAAGTCGTGGGAAACGAATCTACCGTTAATTAAACCCAAAATGTATTGAGTATTGGATTTAATGGTTATAATAATAATGTGATAGAAAAGTGGTTCGAATAATATTCTGGTTATTAATAGTGTTGGAGTTCATACCCAACCGATTCATTGTAGTGTAAATAATTGTAGTATTGGTCGGAGTGTTACAAACTTTTTCAACTCATTCACTGAAAATCGACTCTTCCCTGAGTCCAACTGACAATTGATATATGCGGCCAACCCATAAAAGGTCGCCCATTGAAAGAGACAGCAATTTAGTTCTTCTATTAGTGCAATATATTTATGTAGAGCTGAGGCCAGTCTATTGCATCTGATCTGAGCTGTAAACCCAAAAGTAAAGTTTGCAAAGAGTCTAATGAGGCTCTCGGGTAAATACAACTGTGCCTGAGTTGCACCCAAAGGTATTGGCTCTGTCCTAGCAATCGGTTGCGTAAGAGTGTGTGCTCTGTAGTTCACAAGATATGTAATACAAGACCGGAATCGTTGGCAACCAAGAAATAGATACACAAGAGATTAGACACAAACTAATTCTCTTTCCTTCCATTCAATATCAATGGCTTAAAGTGGATATACTTTCAGTTTAGTTAACAATAGTTAGAAAAAAGAACAAACTTTTAGTCCAAACAGCGATAATACTAATAATAATAATGAAAGCGAACATTACCTACACTTTACTAATACTGGTCTGACATAAAAAAGAGTGAAAAACACAATTGAGACCAAAACAAACATTTTGTTCAATACTTTGACAACACTTACACTCAAAATATGTACTAAAAGTGTTTGGTTTGAAAAGAAATCTGAGAATAGGTTTTTGGAGTTAAAAATTAAATTAAGTTATTAATCAATACCTGATTCGGGGAGGAGTTGTTCTGGTTGTGCCTCTGCCAGATGATGGTCAGCATAATCTGGTAACATGATAATGAAGTTGTCGTCCGGTGTTTCTGCCTCTGCTTAGAAATAGAGAGAAATAGAGATATGTATGAGTGTGTGAGAGGGCACATATTGATCAGTTGTTGGTTTGAAGGACAGCATGTGGCCAGCACTGAGCCACCAGTGAACCCGTGAGCGCCAGCACCCAGTAAGAGGTCTGGACAGCGGGGAACCTTTTCACAGTTGGGGACATCGAGCGAATCCCAATAGGAATCTCAGCTCTGAGGGGGGTCTTACCAGTAACTGTATTTAAGCTGTGCCTAAATTTTAGTTCTCTTTTGGAGAGTTTTGGCAATTTTCGAGCCAAAGAAAGTTCACTCGAGATATATATTATATATATTTTGTGTGTTTGCCTCGACTTAAATCAAACTAAAACTTCAGAACATATATATAGCACTAGTATTAAGAGAATTGTAGTCAGGAATGGAATAGAAGTGACTATAAATGCTATCATCACATGTACTCCAATCGCATGAGAATATAAGTTCATATATATATGAAAGTTAAGATCAATTCAAGAGCTTTTGTATTGAATGTAGAGCTGAAGCTCAGAGCAAATGGGAATCGCATGTGAAAGAGATGCAGCGCTTCTACTAAAATATGCATAATATCGTTGTGCAAAGGGATTCCCAGGGGTTTCCTCTTTGCGACTGAAAATTTGCTGAAAACTTTTAAGGCAGGAAAGGGAACAATATTTGTGATGCCATTTATAATATTCTCTATATTTTCACACAAATTTCAAAGAGCTTTACACTCATATACAGCACAACACAAACACTTAAACCATTGCATAATCTGATGCTCTAATCGAAACGTGTATGAGGTTTGAGGCGTTATATCAGCGCTAACTATGTATTAGTCTATTACTAACACTACTCTAAATTGCAATACTCTCTCAGCACCGATACATGAACTTTAGCTCTAAAATGCGAGAGAGAGAGAGAGAGAGAGAGAGAGAGAGAGCTATTTTACCGTTACTGTTACTTATGTTCTGACAAAATCTATGCATTTTTATGTCTTCACATCACTACTGTCTTCCCTTTATATCGAGAGAGGGTTAGAAGTTATAAAATAGAGTGCGAGAGAGAGAGAGAGAGAGAGAGAGAGAGAGAGTCGAAACTCTTTGGCTCCCAAGAGATGTGATGAAAAGCTGCATATCTTATCCAGAAAAAGTTGGAGAATTTATTTATTAAACACATATCTGTGAGTGTGTCGACTGGGAAATGGTTGCCAACGGATACCATAGAAATGAAAACGCGTGCACTTCCATAGGTATGTCTCAGTAGTGGCAAAACACATGCAAATTATACGACAGTATTCGACGAAAAGCCTATTCCCGTGGGCTTATATCTATGGCAAACTAGATGTATGTATGGATTTTTGTGCCGCAAACCCATCGAAGCACAAGACTTGAGCACTGATGCAGTAGTGTCTGCACAGCAATGACTTTGGTCTTATGTGTGACTTATTTTTTTCATAGCACTCATCAGACAAGACATTGAGGTTTTCATTCGAAACGCCATTCTCTCCGATCAATCATATTATCAATGAATAAAATATATCGAATATAATAATCACTGAATTAATATATTTGTCAATAAATTTTGTCATTTTTAATGAATGCAATAAAAAGTTTTTATGAACACATCTCTCAAAAAATAAAAAAAAGAGTGAAATAAATTTCTATTCATTAATTCGTTATTATTTCAAAAAACTTATATTTTTATCAACAAAATTATAGTGAAATTATTTTATCACTATATTTGGGGTCAGAGTAATAAAAGTTAGGACAGAATTAGACGAGAAATTATTTTTAAAACTTTATTCTAAACTATAATTATATGTTGTCATGAAATCCAAATTAAAAGTAATATAAACTCTGAAGGAATCGTTTAACGATTAAATTACTTTCATTTTTTTAACATATTTTTCTTGAGTTAATTAGAGAACAAAAACTAAATAATTGTATAAAATATTGATTTCAGTGAAAGTTTTCATTTCTATTTCGAAGAAATATATATTTCAGTGGATTTCCAGATATTTATTAGAAATGTTTGTTTAAAGTTAATTATATTTCTTAGGAGAGACAGGAAATGGAAAGTTAACTCAAACTTTAAGCCATTAATTGATAAAATTAGTTCAACCGTTGAAGAAATCAATAAAATCAATAGAAGAAAGGAGAGGTATAAAGGGATAGGTGAGTCTCCAAGGAAATAAATATATTGAAACTAAACCATATGGGCTTAAGGGCTTAAAATGAGGAATTCCATGAGGAAATCAAAGGAAAGGGATTCATATTCGTGGACTATTCCCATGAATAACTATTTTTATTTATTTTCAATATATGCGATATTCTTAGAGTTCTTGAATTAATATTCTATGAAAGGAAATGTCTATGAAGTCTGAGTTCGTTAAAGAGTCTGAAAATTGAAGTGAAAATAAATTTATTATTGATTTTTTGACTCTTCCTTTAAAGTAAAACTAAAAATCAAATTAAACGCATAAATATTCTGGAAATCAACGAATCATTTAAATATTTGAATGTATAATACGATGACATATAAAGAGATGATATTTTAGTGAAAAAATATGTCTCACATCAGTTACCACTTATCAGTTGAGTTGGTTTACGATAAATGAGCGCTGAAGGAGTGGGTGTTAACATATATATCATATGATAAAAGGTGTGCGAATTATTAATATCGATAGGAGAGCACAACCATAACTAACATTTTTCATTAATAATATTCAGAATATTAGTTGAAAGGTCTCTCTCTCTCTCTCTCTCTCTCTCTCTCTCTCGCATATAGAATATTAAACTTTTCTTCAATATTTTCTCCAAGTTTTTAGTGAAAAAATATTGAAAAAAGCAAAGAAAAAATTCTGTAAATGAAGAGAGGAATGTATGTGTTGTGTTCTGGCAAAAGGCAGCACAAAATTATGATTTCCCCAAAGGTAAGCTATATGTGCATATGTGCAAAGCTTTTTTTGCGGCTCCTAAACTCCAGTACTGCTTAACAGTGATAACAAGCCAACCAAACCTTTGGGGAATCGCACTTTCGTTCTCTCCTTACACTTTAACTTCTCTCTCCTTTTTTGCCATCTTTTTTAAGAGTAAACTTTTTTTCAAAGATGAAAATTACGAATCGATAAATAGAAGTATAAGAAATGATCATTTGGTTTATGCATATATGATATGAGCACTTATTGATGTCTGACTTATAATATTAGGTTTTGATATAAAAAAGTTTTGCAAACATTAGTTACTCATATATTTCATATATTTTATATAAAAACCTCAAATTTAATGTATTTCTATTCGAACGCAAAATTGAAGAAATATTTTTTCGATGTTTAATAAAATATTTCTCTTATTTTTGCTTATATTCCCTATCATTCTCTGTTTGCATACCTTTTTCATTTGAGGGCTCATATCGTTTACTCTTCGTATGTAATGATTGTGGAACTGAACGGGTTTTGTTGTTTTGTTGATGTTGTTGTGGTTGTCCTATTGATGATTGAAGTGACACAGCCTCTGATAAATCAGGTGATGAGGCACTGATTCTGGATTTCATATCCATTAACTCGTTTGTGTTCTCATCGGTTTCATCGTCACTCGAAGATAAGGGAACGACGACGTGATGTACTTCTAAAATGATTATCCAAACCAAATATCATTGAATTAATGAATGAGAAAATATTACATTCAGTGCATCAGTGAAGACATCACTTATTAGGGATAGGCATAGGCGAGAGAGAGAGAGAGAGAGAGAGAGAGAGAGAGAGAGAGAGAGGACTAAACTCGACGAAAGTCTAATTAATAAAAATGCAATAATTGGCAGATATTTAATGATTAGGTTTTCGTCGCATTTATGAGAGGGTCATAAAAATTAAGTAAAATTTAAGACTATTTGAGTAATTCTTACGCTTAAAGGCACGCGGTTTGGCCTGTTTTCTACGTCTGGCGGTTGGCGTTGAACTTGAATTAGTGGTTATTATCGATGATTTCGGTTCAGTCAGTCCTTCATATATGATTGACTCGCTATCGGACATCGCTTTCCTACGACTTTAGACTCAGTTTAGTCTTTTTTGTTTATCTGTTTTTTGTCACTCAGAATATAATAGACTTTGGCTCTGGTCTCTCGACGCTCTGGTAGAGTATCATCAGATTCGGTAGCATTGGCTCAGTATTGGAAAGCATGTCTCTCTAGTGATCAACTCTTATACCAATGCACATACAGTGCCGAAGTTATGCATTGCAAAAGTAACCACGAATTTGACGTCATTGAGCGCAGCATCGGTGAAGACCAGCGCCAACAGCACCAGACTATTACTCTCTGATAAAATAGTTGCCAACAGAACAACAAATGCAGAGTTGGATGTGATGTGCAATACATTGCATGCAATGTGTGTTCTGTTGGAGCCATCAGAGTATTGTCCAATATAGCCATCAATACAGTGGAGGCGCTCCACATATACTGGCTCTCTTAGGAATGGAGACATAGAATTCCCGGGAGGAATACATTCTTTTATATGATCAAAATCAGTGCATCACTCATGTGTTCTAACTATTGCCATAGTGTTCACTAGTGTTCACCCTCTCCTTCATCTCTACAATAAACTGTTTTATTTGACTTCCATTCGATATAAGCCTTCTCTTTGTCTTTTCTGCTCCTCTTTTGTCTGGTTTTGTCATTCTATTCAGTTGTATTAGAGTCTGAGAGTGCTGTCCAATGAGTTTCAATCTGAAACAAAACTAAGTGTATCTGATCTGATAGATGTGACACTAGAACTCTCACTAATCTTAAGTGGACAGACAGTAAGACAAACCAAAATAACATTCACCTGTTGTAGGCTTTAAAGTAGTTATCCTTTTGTCGATACGAGTGATTCGTGGCCTCACATCCACTCTAATAGAGTTAGCAAATAAAATAACCACAAAACTGATGACTGAGTCTTTGGGTTCTAACAGTCAATGCAATGGCATTTGATATCGATTTGTATCCATTGGTAAACATAAAGGAAAAGTAGATTTTATGGGCGAACTCTAACTGAACCATCAATTTTTAATGATTGCAATCTAATTATATGTGAATAAATTCATGAATTCAATTGCATTTTCAAGCATTCAATGAATCAAAAGCTTTTTCAGTCATTATATCTTTGAATTGGAAAAGATTTTTGATTAATGAATTGTAAAAAATAAACTGAGAAAATGTCAAATAAAAAGATGAAAAACCAATTTTGAATACTCTCTTGAACTCAGAGTCAGAAAAATAATTTCAAAAATAATTTTATTGGTTTTTACTCTAAAATAAATTTAGCGAAAAATTAGAGAGAAAAGAGATCTAATTTAGTCAGTAATCAAATATAAGTCTTATATGAATAGAGAGTGGATCAGAACAACAAGAAGAAGAGGAGAACAGTGCAACAGAAGTGAGACATTTGCAAAGCCTAAGCCATTATTGTATTCTTATGCAACTTCTACTCCCTTTGGCATCAAAACTAATGTTCAGTGAGTGTAGTGTAGTATTCGGACAGAGTTTTCTGATGCATTTGGGATTTGTCTAATGTTAAGGGATTGGGATTTGTCAAAACTTATATTATGTAACCTAAAAGCTTTACTTCAAAAAAAGTGAAGTTTCACTCAATTTTGTGCGGCACTCATACACTACACACTACTCATCAAAAGCCAAGAAAATTCTTGAGTACTGTTTTTATGTTGAGTTTTTAGTTCCAGTTGTTTAACATTTTTTATTTAAAGAAGAAAATAAAAATAAATTCAAATCATATAATAATAACCTTTGGATTTGTAGTGAGAGGTGTATCAGAAGCCATAACTATAACTATAAATTATAAAAGATATCATATGTTTGTCACTTCATCTTTGTTTCTCATGACTCACCTTTGCTTACATTTCTGCAAAGAAAGAGTCCTGAATTGCATTTAATTAATCACGCGATCGCTCGTCACTGGATATAACATATGAATTAATAGTAGACATCCTCTACTTCTCCCACAAAAATGAATTGGACTATAATGAGGTCATACTATGTCTAAAAAAGACTAAAAATAATTACTTTAATTACAAACGCATTCATAAAAACGTTTTCATTTACTAGCAATTGGTTTGTCATCATTTGATTTGATTCTGAAAAAAAATTAAACTAAACTACTGACCAAACAAATAGTATCCGGATAATTAAATATATTGTATACAAAACTGTTTACTCAATAATAAACAATGAAATTAATGATTAGATGTGAATGAAATGTATAATTCATTAAAAACTTTCCTCTTTCCAATTATCCTTTTTGATTTATTGCAAAATGTTCGCCTAGATTATTTTATTTTATTTAAAATTTTGATAAAAGTTTTATTTGAAAAAGAAAAATAAGTCGATTGTGTATAATCAAGATTAATAAAAGCGATAAAAATTAGTCAGGAACAGATAATGAAACGTCAATTACACCTTTAATTTATTCATTGAGTAATTTTTGCTTTCAATTCATTGGATTGCAGTCAAAAGTGTTATTATTTAGTGAAGCATTTAATTGAAATTTTGGTTCAAATAAAACACAATTAACTAAAACACTATTGTAGTCGATTTGGTGAACAAAGTTATGACAGGTTTGCCATTCAATATAACGCCTTATGTCAGGTCACTGGTCCGGATCATTAATTACATGAGTCTCAAAACAATTTGCTGAACCTATTGAATAACCTCTGATTTTTTCAGTAAAGCTTTGCCTTTAAAACCAATGATTTTAATTGAAAAACGGATTCTTATCTACAAAATTAAAAGCGAATTTATTATTGTTATCTTGGAGAAAAAACAATACACAAATAGATTTGAATGAGGTTTTAAAAATGTAATAGATTGAAAATTATGATTAATTCTAATTATGATTCAATAATCATTTGATCAAAGATAGAGATAATACCTTTTCTTCAATACTGTTGACAACTCTCTCAGGCAGTCAAACAATAATGATTTGGTTTGACTCTGGATATAGACTTTGAGAAAATCACTTTTTAAGAACTCTCATCGTTGGAAAACCACTCTCTCTTCTGGTATTTGAGTGGTTCGATATTTGTCTAAAATTGTTTGACATTTATAATCAACAGAATAGTTGTTTGGGTTTTTGTTTTGGTTATCTACCAGTAGATCATCAGTTGGTACTTATGTTAATTTTAATACAGGATTTAGCCATGGATGGTCTTATGTTCTTCTAATAAATTAGTCAAAAACTTAATGGAAAACTTAATTAATTCTGTGCTTAAAAATCTTATCCGACTTTTTCTTTAATTTCTCTCAGATTTATAGTTAGATATAAAAGTCAAGAATTTTTAACCTTAAAGTAACAAATTTTCTTCAAATTTTGAGTTTTGAAACTTTAAGAGTTAACATAAAAATACTATATTTAATGGTATTTATTATATATCTAAAAATGATTGTAAGCCACAGTCCATAAAATAATTCTCAATTGAAGTAAAAACTATTATAATTATTATTTGCATCAATCAAATTGAGTTTGAATTTAGATTTATTGTCATTTAGTTAAGAATATATTTGAATTTACTTTCATTAGTGTCTCTTTTCTTTTATATTGAATTAAATTAATGACTTTTTCTAAGAGTAAAATATTAATTTAATTAAATGATTTCTTTTAAAATAAACATGATCATTATTGTGAGACTAAATAATGAAAAATTATGAAATGCAAGTAGCTATTATTTTGAAAAGCAATGTCAATTAGTGGATCATAATTAGATGAAAAATGTATCCATTTTAATAAAATTTAAAATATATTTTGTGTGACTGTTAGATTAAAATTAGCATAATAACTTTCTATAATTCTCAATAAATCAATATTTTTGAAATAGTTAATCAATTCTGGATAATTTTAGTGGAAAATCATTTGAAAAGTTCATATTTTAGGTAAATAAAAGGAAAAATGTTAACAAACAAAAGCCAATACTTTGATCGATATTTTGAATTTTTAGTTGAAATCTGAATTTGCTTTATCTCAATGTTTTTTATCAGACAGATCCTCATTGCAATTGATTCTAGTATATTCGTCGAGCATTTGCCTAATAGAGGCGAAAAGAATTGTATCAAGTAATTGATGATCTTTTAAAATTTAGATTCTGAATATTGTGTGCTAAACACAGCCTCGTATTTTAGAATTAACATTCAATTATTCATTAGTTTTATTGAAATGACAGATCATTTGTTGATAAATTATTTTTTCATTGTATAGTTTTGTAATAATCTAGTTAAATGGTAAAGAATATAAATGATTTTAAAATAGTGTGTTCATGCTAATTCTAATAATTGGTAAAAACATTTTATAATTATAACGAATAATAATAATTATGTAAAAACACATTTAAATTCTTAATTACATAATTTATAGTTTAGTCATTCAAAGTTTGGTATGACTTCCTCCTCAAGGGAACCATTCAATGATCATTCAAAGGTTGATATTTTTTTCAACTACTCTTAATTCAAACAATTTTTTTGTATTGAAGACAAGTTTCACTGAATTATCAAAATATAGTAATTAATGTCCGTTTCGTTAAGCAATTACTGGAATAGCGATATATGTGTTGATAATAGATTGAAATGTTTGGGAAACTTTTTTTTAAAATTTGACCCTCAGCTCAATTATCTCAAAGTTCATCGTTTGATTCATAATTTTGGAGAATTTTACGCTACTTTTCAATATTAATTTTCTCCACTTATAGATACCTTATATACCTGGGTGATTAAACTAATGGAAGATTTTCACATTAAAACAATAATTTAATAATTTAAATGCTAAAGAGTTATGGATATCCATGAGAAAATCATAAAATGACCAATTTAATTATATTTAGCTTAAATTGGATAAAAATGCAAGATTTCAAAAAGCAAGATTATTCATTTTACTTTATCAATTCTAATTAAGATATGCTTAGTCATTTTAAGTTAATCTTTGTTTAAGCTATTCTATCTTGTTACTGTACCTCAATGAACAAATATATTCAGCTAAATATAGGTATTTCTAAAGTTATTAACAAAAATATCAATGAATTCAATAAATTATTAATTTATTGATTAGTATTGCAGTGAAGACAACATTAAGAGTGAAATATAATATTCACGTAATATATGTTTGAATTCATTATTGTTTACAAACATTAGAATTGAATTGAATTTTATTAGAATTTAATTTGTTTTTAGAAAATAGTTATCTATTCTTAAGACAAATGTCTACCGAAAAGACAATTAATATGAATTGGAGTTATATTTGCGAACATATATCCAATCAATTGCTGTCAAACCAATCGTTTATCACTCGCTTTAAGAGTTTGTCAACAAATGAAGAAAAAGTGAGTCTCTGTTTGTCTGAAGAGTTTGTGCGCCAACTATTGGATCAATTCTTAACGATCACCGCTTCGGCCAAACATCAGAAGTATTGGGAAAAAGCAAAAGAGTTTCGCATTGAAGGCAATGAGTCCTTCAAAAAGAAGTACTTCGAAGACGCCATCGAAGCTTATAATCAGGTATTAAACCATTGATTGTCTTAAAGTTATTTAAGTCTTAAGAGTTTTATTTGTTTTGCAAATTAAAAGGCAATTGTCTTCGCATCGATTCCCGACTCTAATCAGTCAAATGAAGCCAACAGTGAGTTATCTCTGAGTTTTGCCAATCGATCGGCGGTTTGGTATCATTTGAATCAATACGAGAACTGTTTGTCCGATATTTCCAATGCATTCAAATATGACTATCCTTTGAGTCCAACAAAACTGTTGTTAAGAAAAGCCAATTGTTTTATACAAAAACAACGTTTCGGTGACGCGAAGGATGTCATCGATTCGATTGACTTTAAACAGGAATCCGATAAAAAACAATTCGAAACTCAGATTAAGAACTTATTGTCGAAAATCGATGAAAAAGGAGCCAAAAATCCCTCGAATTGTATTAACAGAACTAAACCCAAACCTAATCTTAAATTTGTTGCCAATGAAGTTATGCCAAATGCGAGCCAAGCCTTAGAATTATGCTGTTCTCCAACTAAAGGACGTTATATTGTGGCCAAAGAAGATATTCAAATGTCTGATATTCTGTTTATGGAAAGACCGTTCGCTTCAGTACTTTTGCCTCAATTTTACAAAAGTTTTTGTAATCACTGCTACAGAAGACTATCGGAAGTATCGGTTATGCCGTGTCTTAAGTGCTCTCAAGTAATGTATTGTAGCGATGAATGTGTGGATCAGAGTTGGAGTCAATATCATCACTACGAGTGCGGACTTCTCGATGTAATGCACGACACAGGGATCGCACACTTAGCACTCAGAACTCTATTAGTCTGCGGTATCGATAACGCCATTCAGACGGCGACAACTAAAGCAGATGTAGACCCTTCCCCTTATCTCAATGATTATCATTCAGTCTATTGTTTGGTCGACCACTCAAATGACTTTTCAATGGAAGACAGTCTTAACTATTCATTAGTGGCATCACTTCTATTGGTTTTAATCAAAAATTTAGGTTTAATTAAAAGTCAAACAGAAAAGTATGAAATATTGGGAGGAATTCTATTGAAGCACATCCTTCAGTTGATAACCAATGGACACGCCATCTCTTGCACTCAAAATATTGAACACTCATTCGGTTTGGCTTTTGAGGACAAACGCATTGCGACTGCAATTTATCCGACCGTTAGTCTAATGAATCACTCCTGCGATCCAAATGTCTGCGCCGTTTATGACAAGAGTTTACTTATTGTGAGGTCAGCCAAACCTATAACGAAAGGAATGGAAGTTATGAACTGTTATGGACCTCATTGTAAGCGTATGTCCACTAAAGAAAGACAAATAGCTCTTAGAGAACAATACTTTTTCAATTGTGAGTGCAATCCATGTCTGAGCGGTTGTGAAGATTTGAGTCGAGCCCTAAAATGTGTTGATTGTAATGACGCCATCGTTTCAGAGCATTCAAAGAGCTTTTGTCGAAACTGTAAGAAAAGTGATTTCGATATCAAATCAATTATAATTGAAGTAAAGAGTGGACTCACTCTTTTGAGCGATGGTTCGGCACTTATTGATGACAACCAGTTATCCGAATCTGAAGTAAAACTCTTAGAATCGCTTCGAATACTCGAAAATACTTTGTATTCGAAAAATAGAAATTTGGGTAAAGTTTTGGATGAATTGAGTCGTTGTTACTCTCAAATGAAGAAGTGGTCAAAAGCTGTTCAGTTCTGTCAACAAAGTGTTGATATCGTTAGTGAAGTGTTTGGAGAGACGAGTATTGAACTCATGAATGAATTGATTAAATTAAGTGAATTGCAATTCGAGTCATTAAACTCTAACCAACCCATCGAACAGAGCATTAAAGAGGCCAACAGTTGTCTCATCACTACATCCAAAGCCATCAAACTATTGACTAATTATTCGATTCCAAACGATGACCAAAACTGTCCTCAAATAAAAGAACTGAAAAAATTGGAGGAAAGACTACTTTTCTGTGATTTGTTTGTCAAACAATTTATCAAAAAATAATTAATTTCTAAATATTTGGTAAAATTTTATATATTTTTTATGACTTTTAAATAAATTGATTAAAATTGAAATAAACTGAAACCCAATTAAAAAACAGTAAATCTGTAATTTGGGGGAAATAGTGGTTTGGGAATAACCAAGGATTGTATTTATGATAAATATTCTCCAACTGATACACCGATGATGAAAGTCTATGGATATGATTGAGAACAGTAACCAATCAATTATTGGTGTCATTCTCTCTAATTTAATATTCTTTTTCAGATCTCGTGTTTGCAAACAATTTCTAAATTATTGTTCACTGATTTAAAAATTATTTTTAAACTTTTTATAAATTAATGCTTTAGTATTGCTTTACTCAATCAGTTCGTGAATTCGTTTTGTTTTCAAATATTTCTGTTTTAATCGAAAACTATTCAAAAAATCTATTTTTAGTCTTAATTTTTGTCTTATTTGAGAGTTTTCTGAATAATTTAGTTAAAAATGAAGTCAATTTGGATCACTTTATTAGTGGTTTCATTAGTAGATTCAATTAAAAGAGACAAGATCATTGGATGTGTTTATAATGTAGACAAGGGTCCACCATCTGTAATCGATGGGAGCCTGTGTACTCATCATGAGTGTCGAGTGGTTGACGAACAGTCCATTGAACGACACTTTACAGCCATTGAGTTGAAAGCGCTCTACGAGTTTAATCCGGACACAAACAAATACCGGCCCACACCTCAACTTTCTAAAGACAAACTTTTGGATAATCTACTTCTTAAGTACAGGGAGTTTATTGTCAGTTATCACGAACACGACTCTCTTCTTGAGAACATACCTGAAGAGAATATGACCGAAGAGGAGAAAATGGCCGCTTGGAATGAATACGTAAAGGAAAGGGATGCCGACTCCAGAAGAAAACAAGAGGAACGCAAACTGTATGAACAGAACTGGACTGAAATTCTCGAATTAAAAACTAAACTTAATTTCCTCTAAACATAACTTTGGTTTTAAAAATTTAAAATTAATTTAAAGCGAATATATTTTTAATAATATTTAATAATTATTTTGATTTATTCTGTTCTCAAATAACAGTTCCTTTAATTTCCAATAACTTTATTATTCAATAAAACTGTAAAAACTTTATATAATTTTAATGAAATGTAAATAAAATGTTAAACATGTGTTAAGACTATTTGATTAAACTCTTAATATTTGTCTTAATATTTGTCTTAATATTCTTCCCATTACTTCAAACATAACAATGGATTCAATTGAAAAAAATAAGCTTTTAATAACTAAATATTATCAATATCTCTATGTTTTGGACAATAGTTTGGAAAAATTGGATGTCGAGGAAGTCAAAGATTGGATCAAAGATTTGGTGACAACTGCTTTACAGGAATCCCAAACTGACTTCAACTCAACACAAACACTAAAGACATTGAGTGCTGACAACACTAATCTTAACGATAATCTCTTTGATTGTGATAACAGTCTGTCCACTAAAACGGTAAACAATTGGGACACTAATCGTGAAAATGATTCGGATTTTGAATCATTTAGTCATAAGATTTCAGAAGTGATTTCAGATAATAATGAAAAATATATAGAATTAGAGAACAAAACTATAAATCCTATAAAAGACATCTTTGAAACTAAAGATAAGCAAAACAACAGCGAAGTTAGTGATAGTGAAGACATAAACTATGGTCTGAACGTTGTCTTCGACTTAATTGGTTCTGATTTTGGTTCAGACAATTCAGTGAACAATAGTTGTGACAAATGTTTGTCTCAAAGTTTTTACACTGAATTCCGAACAAAATATGATTCCGATTCTTCAGAAAATCAGTTCAACCAATTATCCGACTCATTGGCCCAATCTTCAGATGATTCTGATTATCAACAGAAGTGTAAGTAATCATAAAATTACTACTAATTACTACTAAATTAAAATACAGTCTATGATCAATAATATGAACAAGAGTATTCAATTAATATTATAGATTTAGCTTTAAAATGATATTCATTTAAATGTTAATTTATTGCAATCAAAAGTTTGATTAAAATAAGTTGATTGTTAATTTTACTTTAATTGATTATTCACTCATTTTGTTAGTCTAAGTAATAATTGACAAAAAAAATAGTTTAATGAAATTTTTTTCTGTTACCAAATGTGATGAGAATTGCAATTTGGTTTACAGTTAATTATTAATTAATATCAATACTTAATATTATCGGTCATCGACTGTATTGATAATATTAATACAGAATTTGTCTAAACATTTCCGATAAAAACCAGATCCAAATACTCAACTGAACGGCTTAAGCGATGATTTAATAGTATTGGATTTGGATGGAACCAACTCTACCATAGAATCTTTGAATTTAACTAATTCTGAAGAAGTAAGTGATTTGAAGTTAGACTTTGAGGCACAGAATGAGAACTTAAATTTAAATCACTTAAATTCGAAGAGTAAATCAAAAATCGATTCTAATATCAATACTAACGAAGAGGTTTTTAAAGAAGAGATCAGAAATCAGGTGAACGACAATAACAATAAAAGGGAAGCCACAGATTCTGATGAGGAATGCAATAAAAGTGTTGACCACTTGAAAGTAAACAACTCTTCGATTAAAGGATTTAAAAATATTGAAAATTGTGTCGAATCTGTAAATGAAAAGCAAAATATTGATTTCAATAGCGATGACATTACTCTTAAAAACAATGTTACGAAACGACTCTTTTTTGATAGCGACGAGTCCTCTGAGACATTAAGTAAAATGACTCAGTTTTGTGATCAACAGAAATATAAGTCATTAACGGATCAGAACAGTCAAAGACAATCAAAATACAAAAAACGTTTACAAGAGTTTAGATTAAAATCTGTTCTAAATGTTCAACTGATCCGATTAAGTGATGATTTAATAAACATGGCTTCAGATGAGGCCAACTCTGCCATACAATCAGTAAAGTTATTGGAAAAGCAATTATTTGACTCATTGATTACAAAAGGAGTGATTTGTTATAAAATGGGAACTATTAAAGAAAAAGACTCCAAAAACAAAAAAGACATTCAAGAAGACAGTGATTCAGACGATTTTTATGGAGTTCAGAAAATTACCAAAATCTCCAGAATTAAGAACAGATCTAAACGTGGGAACAATGAATCCAATAGCGAATCAAATATTAATGAATTCAATGAATCCAATAAAAAATTGAAGACTTCGACTCCAAAGACAAAGAGAATGGATAGGGATTTGGATTCAGCCATTGAGATACAGAATAAAGTCTTAACTCCGATTAAATTCAATTCATTTAATGCAGTCGACACTGATTTCAGGAGTAATGAGGAAATATTGGAATTAAAGACCAGAAATCGAAGGAAAAGATATAAAAAATCGAAAAATAAACATAAGATAACTGATACCGAAAGCGATGAAGACATTACTCTTAAAAGGAGACTAAGGAAACGTCCCATTCATTGTCCCGTTCATTACAACTACAACAGAGACTCTTCTGTAATCATTGAATCTTCTGATGAAATCAATGGTTTGGATAAGAATTCAAAATTGAAGTCAATAAAGAGATATAAGAAAAATAAACGAATGGTTAGTATTCAAAGGATTTTTATTTATTGATCGAAAATAATTTGTTTTTAATTTTTAGAAAATGAACGACTCTTCAGATGTGGACTGCAAAGTGGTGTTCCATAATAATGGTTCGAAAAATAAAAGCGGAAAATTTGTTTCCGATAAAAATGTTGAGGTATTTATTGATTGAATTTAATTAGTTTTGTGTTAATGTTTTTGTTTAGACTGAAGAAGAGACTGAATTGGCTTCGAATCAATACCAACAGGAAAAGAATGATCTGTTAACAAACGAACCGCAAGTAATCCAAAGAGAGAGAGCTCTACATAAAGAAAGTGCACATCTTTTTAACAATTGTTGCCTTTCATGAAATCAATCGGTCAATGGATAGCCTTCTCTTCTCTTAATAAGATTTACTTTTGATTTCACAAAGAGTTTGAGTGAAAAATGCCATTTTAGACAAACAAAATGGGGATCAGATTAATAAAATGACGCTCTAGAGGTGTATCACTCAAACTGAAGTCCTATTTTATTACTAATTTTATTAAATCTATTTTGTTTGCCTAAAACGCGATGTTTGCCCCCAACTAATGCCTGTATTAACCATTCAATAATAATCATTAAATTATCGGTTTATTAGTATTTTTCTTATTCTTTTCTAAATGAAAATAAAATATTCTGAAAGCTTTTATTCTTAAAGAATTTGAATTTGGCTCATATTTTCTACAACTAAGTGGACAGGGATGGGATGATAGGAATGGGTCATATAATGGCAATCAATTTGTTGCCTAAAAATATAAAATTTGATCAAATCTTCCAATTCTTAAATGGTTTGATAACTGGTTTTAATGGTTTCCATGGAATTAATGAATTTTCCGCTCAAATAAAAAAGTTTCTCAAAACCGGATTCTCTATAAATAGAGAGAAAACCCTCAATCAGTTTATTCCTAAACATTTCAGTGATATATTCATTGGAGAAATTGAGCGCAAAATATGAGCGCAAAAAGAAATTTTGATTTCTATTTATTAGAAATTTTTGTGACAAATGTTTGTTATTTTGAATAACGACTGAAAATATTTTCATTAAATTTAAATCAATTATTAATCCAAATATTTATTCATAATTTGATTAATTGATAGAAATTCTCAGTTTTTGTTGATTTTAATATTTAAATTGTATTCAAATATTTGATGAGTGAATAGTATTGCATCGGTTTATAAGTATTAAAGTAGTTTTATAGTAAAGTGGGTCATTTGAGACTATATTGCGGGCAAACTATTTGTTGTCTCAAATAAAAGTATGAAATAAAACGTAATTTACTTTTAAATCACTTTTTATTCACTTTTGATTCAATGTTTTGAGTATTAGTTTTGGTTTTAATGTTTGGCTTTATTTAGGGTTTATTTGTGAGACATTTTCGGGAATAAGTGTTTGCATTCATACTTCCAATACATTAATGGCATCAATGGATCCGTTGGGCGCATGACTGACAACATGACTGACATTACTTTGAAAAAAGAAAAAATTCAAGTCCTGAGACACAAATACCTTAAATATATCGATATTTTGGACAATAGTTCACAGAATTTAATTGATGTCAAAGAAGTGAAACATTGGATCAAAGACTTAGTGTCACCTCTTTTGGCAGAAATTGGCAAAAATGGTATCAATGGTTCGGTAGAAGTGAGTGATAACCGAAACGATTGTGAGTCTGAGACCGACTTCGACTCAACACAAACAAAGACATTGAGTGCTGATATCGATTCCAATACTATTAATCTTAACGATAGTCCGGATCAATACTTTGATTGTGATAACAGTCCGTCGACTAAAACCACAAACAATTCACTCAATAATCCCGAGAATTGTGATAAAACTGATTCCGGATTTCAATTGGGTTCCAATCAAACTCCTGAAGAGATTTTAGATAATAATCAAAATAATATACAATTAGACCACAATTCCGAAAGTGATTCACTCAAACAAAATACTATAACAACTGATTCTCCAAAAGACAGTACAATAAGAAGTGATTTTCTGATAGACAATACCACAAGAAGTGGTTCCCCGATAGACAATACCATTAACAGTGATTCCACAAAAAACAATACAATAGGAAGTGATTCACCGAAAGATAATAGCATTGAAATTAATAGCGAAGATATCACCGAAACTAAAGATACCGAAACCGGTTCTAAAGTTAGTGAAGACATAACTGAGAAAACAAACGATAAGTTTGACTCAATTGGTTCTGAAATTAGTTCAGATAACGATTCAGTTGACAATAATAGTGACAATTCTATGTCACGAAATCTTAAATCTCGACTCCGAAGCAAATGTGATAAAAAAGATTCTGATTCTTCTGAAATAGAGTTTAACGATTCGTCGGACTCTCCCGAAACCAAATCTGATTCAGATTCTGATTATCAACAAAAAAGGAAATCATTAAAGAGTCAGAACAGTCAAAGACATTCAAAATACGATAAACTTTTAGAAGATTTTAGACTAAAATATTCTTCAAATGTTCAACTGATCCGATTAAGTGACGATTTAATTGATTTGGCTTTAAATGAGACCAACTCTGCCTCAGAATCTGTAAAATTATTGGAAAAACAATTATTTGATTCATTAAATACTAAAGGAGTGGTCAGTCGTAAAATGAAAACAATTAAAGAAAAAGAGCCGAAAGACTTTAAAGAAGAAGACAGTGATTCAGATGAATACAAGCGTTTGTGTAGAGTTCCCAAAATTACCAAAAACTCAAGAATGAGAAACGGATCCAAACGTGAGAAGAATGGCTCTAATAGTGAATCAAATAATAGCGAATTCAATGATTCCGATAAAAAACGTTTGAATAAAAAGTTGAAGACTTCGACTCCAAAGACAAAGAGAGTGGACAGCGATTTGGAGTCAGACATTGAAGAAAAGAATGAAACTTTCAATAAATTCAATAATATATTTAATTCTAAAAGTGAACCGAAAATGGATGCACTCGACTCTGATATCAGTAGCGATGAAGAAGTGGTTAAAAAAGAGACCAGAAATAAAAAGAAGAAGAATAAGAGAGAGAAAAAACATTCCTCTGAAGAAGAGAATGGAAGCAATGAAGGACTAAATAATAAATCCAAGAATTCTCCGAATAAAAGAAGTGCTAAAAATGGCGTCGACTCTGAAAATGAAGAGAAAACTATTGATATCGAAAGCGATGAAGAAATCACTATTAAAAGGAAACATAAACGACGCGTTTCTGATGACGACGACTACAATGAAGATAAAGACTCCGATCAAAGCAGTGATAACTTTTCAGTGAGCGATGACTCATCTGAAGGTATGGATCCTTCGGCTTCAGACTCGAATTCCGGATCAGAATCTAATACAACGTCAAAGAAGAAGAAAAAGTCTAAGAAAAGGGATAAAAGAGATAAGAAAGCAAAGAGAAAAAGAGTGGTTAGTATTGAATCAAATTTGAATGAATTATAAAAATTTTTTTGTATTAACAGAGAGTTCACGACTCGTCAGATGATGACGACTGCAAAGTATTGTCCGATGAAAACGATTCCCCGAATAAAAGTCGCAAAAATATCAGAAAAATAATTTCCGACAAAAAAATTAAGGTTTGGTTTCATTTAATTAGAATTAGTTTTGATTTGTTTTTATTCGTTGTTTAGAAACAAACGAAAGACGCGGCAGAAGCCGAACGGGAAAGGGTTAAGAGAATTAGAGACAAACAAAAGGAATACAACGATCTGATCAAAACTAGAACTCTTAAGTCCGCTGATGTCAAAGAACTGATACTGGAGTTCGATAAGGAGACAAAAGAGCCGTTGGTTGAAGTGGACCAGACTTTAGTTAAATTTTTGAAACCACATCAGAAAAATGGTATCGAATTCATGTATAACTGTATCATCGAAACTATTGATCAGTTGGAGACTTCTGAGGGTTCGGGTGCTATTCTGGCCCACTCTATGGGTTTGGGGAAAACACTTCAAGTGATAACATTCTTGTATACTATTCTGACCCACAAAGAGATTAAGAAAACAATAAAAAGAGCGTTAGTTATCTGTCCCGTAAATACAATCAAGAATTGGGCGAATGAGTTCAGGGTATGGCTCGTCGACAACGATTTGGATGACCTTTTAGTGTTTGAAATGTTTGACGCGAAAACACCCGGACAAAGGGCTGAAATACTTAATACATGGCATAAAAGAGGAGGTGTTATGATAATTGGTTTGACTCTATTTTCATCACTTGTGATGGGAGGAAGGGGTAAAAAACCTCAAAAGTTTGTTCGCGACGCCATTCAAAAGTCTCTGTTAGATCCGGGACCAGAAGTGGTTATCTGCGATGAGGGACATCTCCTCAAAAATGAAAAGACTGCTTATAATAAAGCCGTTTCTCAGATAAAATCAGTTCGAAGAGTTGTGTTGACGGGAACTCCACTGCAGAACAATTTGAATGAATACCACGTTATGGTTCACTTCGTTAAACCTAATCTTTTGGGAACAAAAAAAGAATTTCAAAACCGTTTTGTGAATCCGATAACTAATGGACAGCACGAGGACTCGACTGCTTATGACGTGAAGATTATGAAGGAAAGGGTCCATATTTTGCACACACTATTAAATGGTTGTGTCCATAGATGTGATTACAATGTATTAGTTCCTTATCTTCAGCCTAAATATGAATATGTTTTGAGTGTAATGTTAACCGAAAAACAGATAGAATTATATCGATATTATTTGGATAATAAAACCGACAAACAGAGGATCGGCTTATTAGCAGATTATGGGTCGTTAAGACTCATTTGGAATCACCCGATCCTTCTCTATCAACAGCATAGAAGACGTTTAGATAAAGCAAACTCTTTGGATGACGACGAAGACGCCGAAACCCCCGCCAGTTGTGATTCAGACGTTGAGTTGATTGATGACAATAAAGCCGGTCCTTCAATACCTATTGCTAAGAGACGAATGCGGACCAGATTTGGAAAGAATGAAGAAATTCCAGACGAAGAAGAAGAGGACAAGAAATCTGAAGTAAGCGACGACGGAATGTCTAACGCCTGGTTCTCACCATTACTTAAAAGAGAGGAATCGAATCAAATAGAACTGAGCGGGAAATTCATTCTTCTGTTCGCTATTCTGGAAGAGTGCGAGAAATTAGGCGATAAAATACTGCTCTTCTCTCAGAGTTTGGATACTTTGGATTTAGTCGAAGAAATGCTTAAAGTCCGAATGGAAAGGGCGGTGGAAGAGGCGAAAATGAAAACAGTCATTCCTGAGATTGATTTGGAGTCCGGGGCTACGAATGATGCCACACATGTTTGGTTTAAAAACAAGGACTACTTCCGTCTCGACGGGTCTACTGCTTCTGATTCTCGAAAGGCATGGATCGACTTATTTAATAATGAAGACAATTATAGGGCTCGACTTTTCCTGATATCAACTAAAGCGGGCGGTTTAGGCATTAATTTGGTGGGCGCTAACCGTTGTATTATATTCGACGCCTCCTGGAATCCGACACATGACGTTCAGGCAATCTTTAGAATCTTCAGATTTGGGCAAAAGAAACCGGTTTATGTCTACAGATTTGTGGCTCAGGGTACTATGGAGGAGAAGATATATGAGCGACAGATCATCAAACAGTCCCTATCCTGTCGAGTGGTTGACGAACAGGCAATTCAAAGACATTTCAAAGCCGGCGAAGTGTCAGAACTCTATATCTTTAAACCGGACACAAACAAAGACCGGCCCACTCCTAAACTTCCTAAAGACAGGCTATTAGCAGATCTACTTCTTCAGCACAAGGAGTTTATTGTCAATTATCACGAACACGACTCTCTTCTTGAGAACAAACCCGAAGAGGATATGACAGAAGAGGAGAAAATGGCCGCTTGGAATGAATACGAACAGGAAAAGGACGGCCTCTTCGCAAGAGAACAACAGGAACGAGAATTGCAAATGCAAAGGGAGTATTTGATGGCTCAGACACAGGCACAGGCCCAACAACAACAACAGTTCCAACAGCAACAGTACCAACAATACGCTCAGCAAATGCTTCAACAAATGCAGTCCCAAACAGCAAATCAATTCTCACAGAATGTAACCGACTATCAGTCCCTTTTGACTAATACTATATTCCAGAACATAATGAGACAACAATCAGAGGCCCGCAGACAACAACTACAACAGCAACAGAAATATCAGGAGGCCAGAGCTCAACGGATTGCCGAATTGGCTCAAATGCAAACCGGATCCCCAGCACAGCCTCCAAGCAGTGCAGGTTGTCTTCCCGGTTATGACAGAATGACTATCGAAGATATCGCCAAATATTTAAAACATTTAAACAACAATTTAACGGCCAATGAATTAATTACACGGATTTTCGCCATTTTAGACACCGGACTGACCACATGTACTAAAGAATTGAATCTTGCTAAGTCTGCGGTAATTATTATTCAATTCTATTATTGTTTTTGTCATTTAATTTCAAATTTATTTATTTAAAAAACAGGTTATCTCTCAGAACACACCAGAATTGAGATCAAAATATGAAAAGTTGGCAAAAGAGGTCTATAACCTAAACCGTCAAAAAACTAGAGCTCAGGTATTAGTTATAGATTTACACAAAATATTAACTAAATTTAAATTCCAGCAAATGTTCAAAAGCGGGTCTAATTCTAGAAGTGGTCCCAGTATTCTAAGGACAAGTCAACAAACCTCACGAAATAATTCTAATAACGAAGGAGAGGCCTCAGTGTCGACCCCTTCGGCGACCAAAACGTCAGATGAATTGATAGAAGAAGTGGATTAACGAATGAAATCCAATTAATTTATACTTTTTGTTTAGTGATCTCTAATTTAGTACAGCTTTCAGAACATTATAGCTTTCGATTAATATCGAGAGCACATGTGCGCCAAAAGCGTCCAATACTTGTCCTCTTATGACACAAATCATTAAAACTTTGAAACTGTGTTTCTCTTATCCATTACTGTTCGCACATGTCTTGTATCTGAAGCTTAGCTCATATTTTATGATAAAATTGTATAAAAAACAAAACTTTTTTTAAAATTGAATTTTCTTTTACTCGAAATTAACGATTATTTGTTAAATGGATTGCAATCAGAGGTCAGTAATAATATCGGAATCGCTATTCTATCGCTAGTCTTATAATCCAATTAATGTATATTCAAATTCTCAAACATTTGTATTGTTTTTCTTTATTGAAATCTAATTAATTGTCCCATTCTTTGATCCCATTCTTTGATCCCATTTTAATATTTCTATTGTTTTTCTCCAAACCTTTTGTTTCAATAAAATTCAATATTTTAACAAATTTTATAT
>JAQGBR010000006.1:0-31559 GCA_034698525.1 Achipteria nitens | reverse complement strand
TAAAAGATTTTCTAATATTTATATTTGATTTTTTTCAGAACAATTTGATTCCAGGAGTCAGAGCTGTAATACCTTTAGAGGAAATATCGAGGTATCGAATGGAACTTTGAAAATGTTTGTCAGAGAAAAGAGTAATTATGGTCATAATTTCACCGGAGTAACAATTAGTAGCACAGAATGTTTTAGTAATGTTCGCATTGAGATTAAGGCAAAAAAACCAAATGGATATGAATTGCATTCTGGATTATTTATGAACAACTGGATAGGCCAATGTTCAGCAGGTAAATATAATGGTCAAATCGACATTGCTAAATTGCGTGATAATAATATAATATGGTCGACTATACATTATGGTCAGTGGAAATCCCACGATCATTTGACAGTTGCAGATACTTTTAATATCAATCTGAATGAATTCCATGTTTATGGCGTTGAATGGAATGAGACAGATATTAATTGGTTTGTAAATAATAACACAATTTACCATGCAAATAAAACAATGGATCAGTTTGCAAGAACTTATGATAAAAGTGATCCATTTCAATTACCATTTGATCATCCATTCAATTTAATGCTTCATGTAGGAGTAAGCTCATTTATTCCTTATGGCGAAAAACCAAGAGCTCTAAATAATGCTCTCGTAAAAAGCTGGATATCACCAAAATTGGAGATCGACTATATAAGAGTTTATCAAATTTCAACGAATTCATCCAACACAAGACAAACAGCACCCACAAAACCCACATGCAACAAATCAAATGATTCTTCTGGATCTATTTTTTACAAAGTTATTCCATTTATTCCACTCATAATTATATTATTGATAATAATATTAGAGCTCATAAGAACTCGTGTATACAATAACTTTTCGAATGTATTGAATGTCAACTAAAAGACTGTTTTTTTAACTTAATTTAATTTATTATAAATTTGAGATCATTTTAATCACTTTTTAATCCATTTATTTATTAGTTTTCCTTTATTTTATGTTTAACGGAAATCAGCTTGATGAAAACTTATTAATAATAAAATATATAATATTCCCAAATATAATATATTTTGTAGTGCTTTTAATCTTAAAAGTGCCGCTATTTCTTGTGCTGATGAAGATCTAGCAATAGAAAATATGACCTTATTATTTTTAATTTAATTTTTAATTTTTATTATAAATTGTAAATACCAAAACTAATCAAGTTCCTATTTATTACATGTACAATTATGTTTCACACAGCAATTAGTCTGGAAGTTCATTTTATTACATTTCCTGCTATATTACATATTCCTTTTTCTGAATTCAATATATAATGAGATTATAAATCATTTAACACAAATATTTCAAAGTTATAATGTGGCAAGTACATTTAATTCTTAGCATTTTATTTCAATTGAATTATTGTGAAAGGACTCTGATATGGAGCGATGAGTTCAATCAAGATTTTTTGGATACCTCTAATTGGCTTATTAAGGCTCTTCCCGATCGATGTCAGAGTTAATAAAAAAATGTTTCCAATTAAATGATTTTCTAATATTTATATTTGACTTTTTCAGAACAATTTGATTACCGGAGTAAGAGTTGTAATACCTTTAGTGGAAATGTCGAGGTATCGAATGGAACTTTGAAAATGTTTGTCAGAGAAAAGAGTAATTATGGTCATAATTTTACTGGAGCAACAATTAGTGGCACAAAATGTTTTAGAAATGTTCGCATTGAGATTAAGGCAAAAAAACCAAATGGATATGAATTGCATTCAGCATTATTTATGAACAGCTCGATAGGCCAATGTTCAGCAGGCAAATATAATGGTCAAATCGACATTGCTATGTTGCGTGATAATAATATTATATGGTCGAGTATGTATTATGGTCTGTGGCAATCCCATAATCAATTGACAGATGCAGAGCATTTAGATATCAATCTGAATGAATTCCAAGTTTATGGCGTTGAATGGAATGAGACAGATATTAATTGGTTTGTTAATAATAATATAATTTATCAGGCTAATAAGACAATGGATCAGTATGGAAGAACTTATAATACAAGTGATTTTCCATTTCAAATACCATTTCAACTACCATTTAAATTACCATTTGATCAACCATTCAATTTAATGCTTCACGTAGGAGTAAGCTCATTTATTGGTTATGGCCATCAACCTAAAGCTCTAAATAATTCTCTCGTAAAAAGCTGGATATCACCTAAATTGGAGATCGACTATATAAGAGTTTATCAAATTACAACGAATTCATCCAGCACAAGACAAACAGCACCAACAAACCCCATATGCAACAAATCAAATAATTCTTCTATAACTATTTTGAACAAGGTTCTTTTTCTAATTATTTCACTCATAATTATATTATTGATAATATTGTAAGAACTTATGTAATAACTTTTTGAATGTTTTTTTAATAAATTTCAACCGAAATTCTATATTTTGTTTTTAACAGAATTTTTTTGTATATTGCAATTATTACCAAATGTGATTTGACCTAGAACAAAAAGTTTAGTTTTGAGTTTAATTTTTATCAGCTAATTATTTTTAATATCTGTTGATAAGAAATTTCATTATAAATTTTTATATCCAAACTAGTCAACTTCCTATTTATTACATGTACAATTGTGTTTAAACTAGGTTTGGTTACGATACAAAATTTGTAGGACGCATTTTGTATTATACAGTATTATTCAATGTATTTCTTGTATTATACAATTTGAGAGATTATACAAAGTTATAATTATCGTAATAATTAACTTGAATATTGTACTGACATTTTGAACTTTCTTATTTTATTTAAATAAACTTTAATCAAGCTCTTATCGAATAGAATACAACTAATTTTTGAGATTTACAAATGATAAAGTTTGATAAAATCAATATATTCAGGGATTAGTTTAAATATTGATTAATTTTAATGTCTTTTTTGTCATCACAACAAAAAAAAATGTTTGTCGAAAACAAAATAATTAACTTTTAATTAAATATATTAACAAAAAAATTATAAGTTAATGATTGATATACTGGAATCAAAACAGAAATTTGATGTTCTATATAATTTTATTAAAAACTTATTAACATTAACCATAATTTTAGAGATTTATTATTATTTGATAGATATTAATAGAGTTTGAATGTCAGCTAATGTTTTATATAAATGATTGAGATTCAAAGAATTGAATTGAATTTATTGTTTATACTCAATGTATTCAACCTAGGGCTGATTTCCAATACAGAAGAGTAATTAATTTTGTTATACTTATTTACAATTAAAATCATTGAGAAATATATTTATAACTCATTTATATTTAAATTAATTTTTCTGGAGAAAATAAAAGGGCGTCCTTTGGTGAGATATGTCTTGTGAATTCCTCTAAAGGAAGGCTAACCAAGGTCCTAACACTTTGCTTAATGTTATACGAACTCATTGCATCATCACCCTTCCCTAAATTATTTGGATAATTTAAAATGCCATGTTTATATATCAAATTAATTAACCAAGCTTTGCTAACCTCAGATTTTTAAAATATTTGTGGGTTGACTGAGATATTGGCTCTTGATTTGTTGTAGCTCTGCTGTCTGTTCATTATAAATCTGCGGCATTTTATACAGTAATTGAATTGTTTAACAATCTTGAGGTCGATGTTTGTGTTATTAGAATTGAGAGAGGGGTGTATTTTAAAATAACCAGTTATATTAACTTTTTTGAATAAACTTTTTGGTTTAATAATAAGTTTCAACACAAATGTTAAAATTTCATCAAAAATAGTGAAGACAGAGAGCCCACACCACATGCCTAAAATTCCACCAAAATTACAAACAAATGATATAAATGTGAATTGAGGTAAATGTATAACTGTTAGGTCTGGTAAATGATTGTGTTTGACTAAGACCTGGAGTGAATTAAATGAAGAATTTGCTGGTCTTTTAAACCAACTCCACTCCCATTCAATGTGTTTATACACACAGTCGGGTTGGCATTGATAATAACACAACTGAGCCGGTCCATCATTATCTGTTTGACATTTTAAAACACTTGCATTGATTGTTAAGTATCTGTTCTTGCTCAGCCATTCTTTTCTAAGTAATCGATTTGATGGATTTAGACTTCGTGTCTTGCACTTATCACTCATTATACGTTGAAAACAAGATAGTTCACAATCAGACCACATATTGGAATTAGAAAACTTATAATCCAAGTCATAATTATAACAATTTGTGTCATATCCCTTTCCCAAAAGTTCGGTATAAATTTGAGAATAGGATATTTCATGAGTAGAATCTGTGAACAGATTTAAATATGTAGAAGAAGTGTGTCTTGGTAAAGTATTAGGTGAATGGACGCTAAAGTAAACATCTCTGAATAATTTATTAGGTATCCAATCAATCAATGGATGAAAATTGATTTCAATTGACTCCAAATTCATTTCAAAGTTTCTCCACTCAGTGTTCAGAGCACTAAAGAATGTAAAACATTTGGTTCGACCCGTTTTGAACATTCCATTCTCTTTATGAACTTGAATAATAATACTTTCTGCAGGATTATAAATATCTTTAGTAAAATGTTCTTCAATTATATTTGAATTAATCTTAATAAATGAATTATTTCCAAAAAGTTGTTTAGTTCCAATTATATTTAAACTCAAGTTCATATAGGGCAAACCAAATGGGACACTCAAATTAGATATGATTTCATAACCTGAAAAACTACTAAGGTTATATTTTTCCAAATGATTTTTAAGATCTGACTCAAGTTGTTTTGGATCATTTGATTCTTTGTCAGATTTGTTTGATTTTTTACTCAAGTATTCTGAATAGATATCATAAAATTCTGGATCGTATTCTGCAAACCTTCTCATAGATATTGAATTGGGAACACATATTGTAATAGAAGGCAATGTCTCACTTGGTTTGCGACCAACAGTTATTGAAACGACAGTTATTATAAGAAAAGACGGGCTCTAGCCCTGCCAGCCACCGGTGAAGCAATGGGGAGTAGGGCCAGAAGTCATCACGGCAGGCATCCGATAAAATACGATCCAGAATTGCGCTGACTGAAAAATTAATTTAAAAAATATGAATTTATATTTAATAAAATAGAGAATAAATTTATTTAAGTAAAAAAGTTTATTCAATTAAAGCACAGTGTGATTTATAAATTTTTTCATTTAAATCAGCGATTTGTTTTTTAAGATTTTTATTTTCATGAGTTAATGTTTTGATTTGTTCAACTGCATCGAGATAAAGATCAACACTGGATTCAAATATATTTTTATATTGTGCCAATTCTGCCACTTTTTTCTCAAGTTCAGCAATTCGTTGATTAGCATTATCGAGATCATAGCGATTATTATTGTAGAGATTCATGATTTCAGTTGGATTAAATGCAGTTTGCCGGTTCTCTCTCATCATTCGTAAGAAGAGCCAGGTTTGGAGTCGCCAATAATAGTTCTCGCGACCAGCATATCTAATACATTGGGTATCAAACCACATGGTTCGTCTGATGTGGTTAACCTGTTCGTCTGTCAGCATTGGCTCGAAATCAATTTCCGATGTGATGGACAATTGAAGAGCTCGTTGCATTCTGTAATGAGAAAAATATAATAAAATTAAAAATATACTATTTTTAAATTTTTAAATTAATCTAAAAATAAAATCTCTAACATTTAATCTAAAATTAAATAGTTTTAAATTTAAATGAAAAAAATTAATTTAAAATAAAAATATTTATTAATAATATTTGAGTAAATAAAAATACATAATCAAAAAAGTACATAATCATAAAATAATTCTGATAAAACAAAAAATTATTATAAAATTGTAATTTTTATATTAAATTGTAATAAAAATTTAAAATTGTTTTCAATGTTTAAAAAAATTCGGTATCATTAACCCAATTACGGAGAAAATTATTATTTTCCAAATCCAATATATCAGGATCAAAATCTCGAATGGCAGCGATTAAACACTCCATTGGTCCTGCTTCTATTATCCAGGCCAAATTAATTTTACTGTCGAAGGGGTCTTCAATACAAAGTGAAGCACGTAAATCAATTTGAGTAGATTCCGCATGTCTGTGACGACTCATAACCCATCTAATTTCTGGTTTCAGATATTGATTGACGAAGTCAAAGTTTCGATAATAACTGAAAAAATAAATTATCAGTTGATTTACAGTCATGTTTATTCCATGGTCTAATTCCTCAATTGGTGGTTCCATTTCAAAACGTACACGTTCTTCACTTTCACAAAAATGAGTCGCTAATAAATTTTGCATCAATATTTCATAACCATTCCAGTCTGCCATGTCAACTATTGGTGTTTTGGCTTCGATCACTTCGGGCAATAATTGTTTCATTTGAAAAATATGTATAATCAAATAATAAACTGGCAATTCTGAAATCTGATCGAAATCTTCAAGTTGGGTGTTTAAATAATATAGAATAAAATTCGCTGCAATTTTGAATTTTGGTTCAAAATTAAAACAGAAGTAAACAAACTTATAATTCTGTATTGAGCTCGGATGTGTTATATAAAATTCAATTTGAACTTCGGGTTTATAATTATCGAATGTAAGTCTCAATGTATCTCTTTCATTATTTTCGCTTACGATCTCACACAACATGTTACCATCAAATAAAGATTTTAGACATTTATGAATTATTTCAAAAAAATCATCTCTAACTGTTTCAATTTGAAAATAAAAATTTTCTCGTGGCGAATTCGGATCTATGTAACATTCAATAAAAACTTCCATTCGATGAGAAAAAATACCTTCTTTATTCATCCAATAGAGATTGATATCATAATACTCATGGCCATACATATCACCAAACAGGTTGAATACATTTTTTATGAACGCTTGCATTATTTGGACCAAACGATCTCGTCCCCAAATTTCATTCTGGTTCATCATAACAAGATTAACAAATCCGTCATGTGTTCGATGATTTTGTAAATGATCTATCAGATATTGTTTATCCCCGGATCTCATTTCAATCATTTTATCGCGGGGACGATACATCCTCGCCAACTGTTCAAAGGAATTCCAGGAAAACAAATTTGGAATCAGAATAAAGCTTAAAAACTTATAAATTCGCAATTCAAACACAAAGAAATTAGGCTCATCTGCTTCAATTACTGGATCCATTATCTAACAAGAATAAAAAATTAAATTAATTAAACATATTGAATAATATCAAGAAATAATATTAATTCTAAAATAAATTTAATTAATTCTATTAAATAATATCAAGAAATAATATTAATTCTAAAATAAATTAAATTTTAATTTTGAATAATTAAATTATTAAATAAAATAGACATTTTTTAAAATTTTGAATTTTGTTTTATTTCATTAATTTTCATTTTGTTTAAAGAAAAAAGAGAAAGGAATTTTAATTATTCATTTTGTGAATCTGAAGTGTCTCTAGTTGTTGATTCACATGACCATTGGTCTGATGCTTTGTTTTCTGATTTTATTGCTTCCAATATTATGATTAGGTCATCCAATGACTGTAATTGATAGCCATATTCAATGAAATATTCACGGATTTGATCAATATTTTTCTTCGCGGTATTGTAATAAAGTGATTTGAGTTTTTTTGCTTCCTCTAAAATCCGTTCAAAGTTTTCCATAAATTCTTCGTTTAATAGATCCCATACAAGGGTTTTTATGTAGTGATTCTTATATAATTTTGAAAGGCATAGTTCGGGAATTCGACTCATATTGTAATTCTAATAAATTATTTTTAATATTTTTAATAGCGATTATTAATATATAATTATTTTTGAGATTAACACATAAAAGAATGATTAATATAACCCACCACCACGATTATAGTTGATTGTAGAAACACACCACTACAGGAGCTGTTTTACAATGAAAACTTACTCATTTGTGTAGTGGTATACCTCTAGTCAATCTAAAGGTGTACTTGTATGTTGAATTATGCGGCTGTTTTGAACGATTTCGTTTATAATTTCGAAAACCTCTTTGCAATTTTCGTTGTTTTCTTTATAGACAGATAATGTTGTTAGAAATATATCCAATTTATTTTTGTCTACCATATAATATTTGGTAGTAATTTCTTCAGTCATACTCTCTTCAGATTTATTCGACATTCTCTATACAGTTGCTGTTAAGAAATAATCAATTTTATTGAAGCGATAAATTTGATTATTCCTTACCAATGATTTCTATTGGTTCTTTTATAAATGTAAATTTTATGAATAATTAAATTGTTTTTGAGGAAAACTTATCAGAGTGTTTGAGTCAAGATTTCTTTCCTCTAGAACTATTGGTCTGTAAGTTAATAAATGCCATTAAATTTTTGTTGTTTTTGAATAAATAGCATTTATTTACTTACAGTGGCTCATGAGTCAACTGATGATTACCATATATCTATTACCATAAAAGGAAAAAGTATTTTAGTTTATATGAATATTTTAACCTTGACATACTTTATATTCTGAACTATTTTGCTGTTGTTTATTATTTTGTTTATCAATTAATTCTCTGATAAAATCGGCAATTATGAGTGTTTTTGATTTAGCGCAAATTGGTATTTCGTTATTTCGTAATCGAATATCGTGAATTTCACAAAAAGTATATTTAATCGGATTATTATTTATGATTAATCTTATATCACAAAGTTGAGGACATAATGTTTGAGATCTTTCAAATATATCCAGACTGTCGATTTCTACAACCAAATTGCCAAGGCCTGCTTTGAAAAGCAATCCACTGATATTTTCTTCTTTCAAAATACCAATAAATTGAGAGTCATAATCGTTGCGTTTAGCCATATGATATAAACATTTAAAAACTGCTTTCGCGTCACTGCTCGGTAAACCATTGTCAATTTGTTTTTTAAGTTTGATTGCGTGAAACTGATCTTCGTACAAATAAATTGTTTTAAGGTTTTGGGAATCCAAACAATTTCTACTCAATTTACAATTAAAAGGTATAGAGCCACAAGCATTGCGTGACCAAAAACCTATTTCTCTTATGACAAATGTGTAATCCAAACGGTAACCTTGAACACTAAATATTATTCGAATATCATTGAAATTTGGCTTTGGCAGTGCCATGCTATTCACAACAAAACGTACAGTACGATAATCAAGATTGAACTGTGTGTGTTTGGTATATGTTTGACGAATAATTTTAAAATAAATTATTTTAACTGATTTAAAAATGACGTTAAATAAAGTACATGATTTTACTTTGAAACACCCCTCGCGTTGGAGTGTGGTTGGTCCCAGTGAGAGTGGTAAAAGTACATTTATAATAAAATTACTTAAAAATTCAGAGCAATTATTTGGTAAAATATTTGATCGTATTATTTATTGTTCTGATGAATTTTTCCCACAAGAAAATTTAATAAATAACGTTGAAATTGAAAAAATTAATGAGATTGATTCAAATTTAATTGATTCAATAGACAAATCTATAAGAAATATTTTAGTTCTTGACGATCAAATGCAAAGTGCAATTGATGATAAATTAGTTAGTGAATTGTTTACCCAAAAATCTCATCATAAAAATTTAACTGTAATATTAGTTCTACAAAATTTATATCCTAAAGGGAAACATATGAAAAATATTGTAATAAATTCTACGTATATTGTGTTGATGGCCAATCCAGCAGGTCATTTACAGATTCGTACTCTGAGTTACCAAATAGATGGCAATCAAAGCAAATTTATTTTGAATTGTTTCAGAGATGCCACAAAAGCAGATCCTTATAGTTATTTATTTATTGATTTTGATCAAAACAGAATGTCCGAACTAAGATACAGGACAAATATATTTCCTAAAGATGAACCCAAACTCTTATATTATAAAAAACAATAAGTTTAAAAATATAATTAAGTGTGCTAGTGAATTAGAACAATTATCAAAAGTAAAATCTCAAACCAAACGCAAAGATTTAATTAAAAGTGCCGAAAATTGTGTTATAAATGCGATATCTGAATTAGCAAAAAATTGCTTAGTCGGGAATGTCCCTTTAAAAGATTGTGAATTCAAAAAACTTAAACGATATCAAGATATTTTGCGAAAGATATCAAAAAAGACGACTATTAGAACTCGACGAAAAATTTTGATTCAAAAAGGCGGTGTATTGCCTCTGTTAGTACCGCCGGCGCTTTCATTACTGGCCAGTGTTATAGGATCGGTGATCAGTAGTAAACTCAAATGAGTTCATTCCGAAAAATGAAAATTGTAAATTTTGATGAACAATCTCCATCGAAAACAAATGAACAATCAAATGAATCTATTAACAACAATAGTAACAATATTTTTGAAGAAAAAAATCAGCCAAAAATTGATTCATTTTTAAAACCTGTACCTGAAGTTAAATCAGAAGAAAATTTAAACGAACGTTTATGTCGGTTTGATCAAAATGTTAAAAATATTTTAAATTCGAATTCCAACTTGGAAGATAAGATAAAAATTTATAAATCTGTAATAAGAGATTTTGAAAAATCATTGAAACCAAAAAAGAAAAGAGTGAGAAAACAAATAATTCCATTATCCAAAAAAAATATGAGTCCCAAAAAACCAAAAAAGAATACTCAAATAAAAAGCCAGCCAGAAGAGAATAAAATTTCTGACAATGAATCAGTTAAATGGCTTGAGTACTGAAGAAAAAAATTTATTATATAAATATTATTATCATTTGAAAGAGCCAACAAATTATGCTCGAGCTCGAGTTCTCTATGATAAAATTAAAAAACAATTTCCAAATATCAAATTTCAACACGTTAGTGATTGGCTCAATGATCAATCAACACATCGGGTATTCAAGCCGGTTAAGAGAGTAATTAAAAATCCGATTGTATCAAAATTTATTGATCATTTATGGAATATTGATTTGAACGAAGTTGTAAATTTTAAACAAAATTCAAATATAAGATATTTATTGTATTGTATTGATAATTTATCAAAATATTTATGGGTCAGAAAATTAAAAGATAAAAGTCAATTAACTATTTTAAAAGCTTTTAAGGATATTATTGAAAATTCCAAAAGGAAACCTCATATATTAGGGAGTGACGCTGGGCTTGAATTTAGAAATCAATTATTTCAAGAATATTTAACCGAAAATAAAATTTATCATTATGTTATGTGGGGTCCTAAAAAAGCTGTTCTTGCCGAAAGAGCTATTCGTACAATTGGTGATAAACTAAAGAAATATTGTTTTCGAACTAATTCGCCGAGATTTATTGATGCCCTGGATATTTTTGTTTCAAATTATAACAACAGTATTCATTCGCGGACAAAATTTAAACCAATTGATGTCACAAAAGAAAATCAAAGAACTGTATTTCAAAATTTGTACAGAAAACGAGAACCTCAAGAAAAGCAGGAATTACAAGTACATGATCGAGTTATGATTCCACGATATTATTTTGCAAAACAAAAACTAAGTAAAAAAGCAAACAAAAAATATTTTAATGAAGTATTTCTCGTTGACCAAGTATTATATACTTCTCCACGATATAAGTATATTTTAAAAGACGTTAACGGTAGCCGAGTAAGAAATTCATTTTATTCCAAAGAATTGTTAAAAGTGCCAAAATGATTGACGAAGACAATGAAACAGAAGATCAGCAAAAATCATTTTATATGATATTGCCTTCTGATTCGAATTTAAATATTTTCCCAGAAAATAAACCCGAAAAGTTTTCGGTTCAATTTGATAAGACAATAATTATGAAAAATCAAATGAAATGTGCATTAATTGAATTAATGCTTCCTCCTTTGGTTCCACTGTTTAAGGCTTCAAAAATTAAATTTTTAATTTTTGATGTAAACAACTACCAGGGGAAAACCGAATGGATTAAAAGTGAGAACATATTATTTGAATTGAAGTTTGAAAGTGAATACATTTATGATTTAATGATATTTAAAAAATATATACAAGACTCTGTTAATAAATCTGATATAAGGCAATTATTTGAAAAAAAATCCGAAGAAATTTTTACAAACTCTTTTTTTATGAATGGTTTTGATATTGAATATGATAAGTCAAATAATGAATTTAGCATATACCGTGGAGAATACCTTAAAAGAATTGATAGAGATAATGATGAAATAATTTTATATCGTTTGCTTCTATGGCCAGAATTCGATGAGAATCTAGAAGCTCTCTTAAAGATAGACTCTAAACTAAAATTTCCAGAAAAAATTAGATATGAAACAAACTCAGAGAATAATTCTCAATTTTTAAATGGATATGAAGTTTTAAATGTTGACGACACCACTCCTCCGTATTTAATTTATAAATCTGAACTGGATACCATAATTGAAAGAGTGTTTTATTACGAATATGATCTGTATGTGTTGTGTAATATAGTTTGTGATTCGTATATTAACGATATTAAATATCAATATTTACGTTTAATCCATTGTGACTCTAATGGAAAATTATCTCTACCTTTAAAACCTATTTTATATTTTCCTATTAATACACGTGAAATTAATCAGATTTCAATAGAAATCTTAGATAAAAATTTTAAAAAAATTTATTTTCTCTATGGAGTTTCGATATTAATTTTACATTTTATTAAAGATGAATGAAACTGAAGATCAAATATCCATTATTTTAACTAATAAAGACAAAAATTTATTTAAATGTGATTTTGAAATTGAATTTAAACAGACAATTAATCTTCAAAAACCAAGTGAAGTTAGTTTAATTGAAATATCATTACCAAGGGATATAAAAACTCCTAAGTTTAAAATTCCAAAAGAATTTAAATTAAATTTTTATTTTAATAATAACATTGAATTTTTATTACAATATCGACAAATTTTAACGTTTAATCCAGATTATGATTTGACACAAATACATCAACTGAAATATATTATTGAATCAAAAGATTATACCGAAAATCAATTGTTTGAATATTTTAAATTAAAATCTGAAGAATTTAAAGTAAAAGTTGAAAATTGGTTCAAACAACGTTTTTCAAACGCTGATTTGAGTGATGATAATATCTATGAAGTTAATATGCCAAAATTAGATTATCAAAACCCATATTTTTATAATAGATTGGGTAATGTAAAATTCAAATATTTACATAATTCAGATAGAAAAGAAATTATAGCTTATATTTATTTTACATTTGATTCTGAATTACATGATTTATTGGGTTTTGATCCTAATATATTCCCAAATATTAAAATTGAAAATAGGTTGCCAGTACAGACATCTTTAGGGAAAGCTACATATACAGCTAAATTTGACTATTTCCCAAATGTCTATGTGTATACAGATATAGTACAGGAAACCTTATTGGGTTCACAAAAGGTAAATATTCTTAAGTGTTTTCCTTTGAAAACTACTGGCTATGGAGATGTTATCAACTATTCGTTTGAAAGTGCATTTTATTTGCCCCTTCGGCTAACAGAAATAAATTCAATAAAAATTATAATTGCAGACTCATTTGGCCAAGTGGCTATGTATACTAAAGGTGACGTATCACTAACTCTACTAATAAGACCAATAGAAAACTAGTGACAATTATTATGGTTTGTTTTGAAAGTGACTGTGATTATGATTCAGTCTATAAACAACAAGCCCAATCTGGTGGTTCTGAATTAATTAAATTATTTCAAAGATATCCTCGTCAAAGAGGATACGGGTTATTTTCGACTTTAGCGCGAAGATTTGCATTCCCAATTTTGAAATCTATTGGCCAAGAACTGTTGCCCATAGGCACAGATATTATCAGCGATATTTTGCCTGGACTGAGTCAGGCAAAAACGAGTTTGAAGAAAAGAGCTGTAAATACACTACATCAACTTGGTGATAAGCTCGAGCAGTCAGGTTTGGGTAGAAAAAGAAGACGAATGACTCGTACAAAAACTAGTATTGTTGGGCGAGGAAGACGACGTAAACGCAAGTCAGCAACAACTAAAACTAATCGCAAAAGAAAGACTACATCGAAAGGAAGAAGACGAAAGCGAAGAACAAAAACAAAATTGTCCAAAACATTTGATATATTTAAATAAAGAATATGGCTCAAGAAGTGCTTAAATCTGAACTAAATTTATTTAAAAAAATTTCTATACAAAATTCAATTAATAATTCACAATTCATCGAGTTTCGCCCTGTGTCGGCTTTAACCGAATCATCGAGTATTGAATTTCAAATTCCTATTTCATTTGACGAATATTTAGATTTGGCGAACTTTTATATTTTTATTAAGGCTCAATTGGTCAAACCGGACGGGACTAATTTTCTTGAAGTTGATGACAATAAAGTATCACTAATCAATTATGGAGTTAACACTATTTTTGATCAAATGAGCCTATTTTTGGGTTCTACATTAATTTCACAGTCAGCCAATACATATGGTTATTTAGCCTATATCGAGGCCTTATTAGAATCAACACCGTCAAAGATAAAAACCTTTTTACGTTCATCGGGTTTTGTGAGTGCATTTGAAAAAACAGATTATGACTTTGAGGCTACCGACACAAATCTGGCAAAAATCTGTAATCGGAGTAAAATATTTTCACTATATGGGAAATTACATAATGGAATATTTAAATCTGATAAGTTAATGATAAACGGTTTGGTTCTACGACTTATACTTAATAGGGCACCATTTCCATTTTCTTGTATGGGTGAAGATGGAAAACCAAAACTTAAATTAATTGATGTTAGTATTTTTGCTCGCAAAGTAAAAATTAATCCTAAGATATTAGAAGCTCATCAAAAAGCATTACAAATATCCAAAGCAATTTATCCGATTAAGAGAAGTATTATCAAAGTTTTTAATTTACCGGCTCAACAGAGTTCATTTATTATTGACAATCTTACTATTGGACAAATTCCCACACGATTAATTATGGGAATTGTTTCGAATAATGCATTCGCTGGAAGTTATGCCCTGAATCCTTTTAAGTTCTATCACTATGGACTAAACTATTTGGTATGTCATGTGAATGGTGAATCAATTCCCACTACTCCATATACTCCTAAATTTGATGATACAGAAAATAGTTATGAACGAGAATATTATGATTTCTTTCTAAATATTGGTGGAACACTGTTCCTAGAACAACCGGCAATTGACTATCTAAATTATAAAAAAGGATATTGTCTTTATTGTTTTAATTTTGCGCCCGACTTTGACGTAACAGAAGCCGATGAATGGATCTCAGTCCCAAAAACTGGTTTTCTTAATGCACAACTAAAATTCAAAACAAACTTAACTGATGCATTAAAAGTCATTTGTTTTCTTCAATTTGATAATTCAATAGAAATTGATATTAATCGTAATGTAACTGTAGATTATAATTAAAATTTATTTATTCAATATTTATTATCAAACAATCATTTATTTTATTCATGCATTGCTTAATATAATCCTCTCTGGTCATGCCATTATAATTTCCTTCACTCAGTTGTTTAAGCATTTGTGTGATTTCAAGTTGTTGTGGGTCATCAGAGATTGGTAAGAATATATATTGTTCTTTTCCATTTGCCAATTCCATATAATCAGCCAAATGAACTGGTATGTCAACCATACCATTTATTCTGTTTCGTTGTCGACGATAAGCCTCATGTCGTTGTAGTTTTTGTCTTTTTTTAATTTCATCTTTGTTAAAGCCAAGACTTTCCAAACTTGGTCTTCCTTTTTTAATCTTTTTGTTCAGATCTGAAACTAAGACATTTATTTTAAATTTAAATTTTTATCAATTAATATTTACCAGATCTTATTTTGAGTCCAAATTGTTCTTTTTTATGAGTATTCTTAGACAGTAGTTGTTTAAGAATACTTTGTTTGTCTTCTGTTGCCATATCTATTAAATGGATAATTTTGAATTAATAAAATTTTTAAAGAAAAATAAATATTCTAAAAGATATTTTTGTGGAGTATATGCATTGGATAAAATTCCAATTAAACCAATTAGAAGACCATGTTCATTTATAATTAATACCGACCCAGCAGATAAACCTGGACAACATTGGTTTGCAATCTATTTACCTAGGCATGGACCCGTAGAAGTATTTGATTCATTTGGAGGAAAACCAAAATTTCAACAAATTATTAATTTTATTCAACAAAATGGCAAAAAATTTATTTTTAATGAAAATCCAATTCAATCAAATTATTCAACAAATTGTGGCAAATATTGTATTGGTTTTATTTATTTTCGAACAAAAGGTTATTTATTTAAAGAGTATTTGAAATTTTTTACTAAAAATAAATTTCATAATGACATGTTTATTGAAAAATTAATTTCAAAATTCAAATAAAATTATTAATTGTTAAAAAACATATTCAATTGATCTTGAATTAAATTTTCTTCCCCTGGGAATACATTACAATCATTGTTAATCTCGTCACAAATAAATGTTCGAATTTTTAATTCTTCATTCAATTGAATTAAGGAATCGGAACATTTGTTCAGTACCATAGATCGCGCTTTATTACATTGAAATTCATTGAATACAACCTGGACCATATTTCTCATCATTCCTCTGATTTTTTCCAACTTCTGAATAACTATTTCTATTAAAATATATTAATAATTAGTAATTTAATTTTAATTAATATATTTTTACCATTTTTATCAGATGTTATTTGTTGTTGTTGTGCACTTGGTTGTGTAAACATTACATTTGATTCCAAAATATGATCAAAATAAACTTTTGTTATTCTATCCGCCCTTTCATACTCAAAATTTTCAGTAGAATTGTTTGAAACAATAAATCCGAGATCTTTTGTAATATTCATTAAGGATCCACCAATTATTTCAATTTTTAAATCATTGTTTAAAAATCCATTTGGATCACATCTAATATGAGTGTTTTCTGGCATGTCAACCATCAATCCTGTCCAAATTATTTCTATATTTCCAGGTCCAATACGGCCCGAATCAAATGCATATATAGGTATTGCCTTATCACCGTTACATTCATGGATGGCCGGTAAAATTGAGTTTCTATTTGATTGACGAAATCGAAACATTTTACCTAATAATTAAAATTATTTTATTAATTTTTTATTTTATAATATCCAAATGGCCATGTATTAATTCCATTTTTCCTTATATAACGCTTATCATCTAATGGTTGAAACACAGTTTTTGTTTGCTCTATTGTTCTAATATCTTGATCTTTACTTTGAATTCTTCTTATTTTAGTATCAAATACAGAATTCAACATTAAACATTGTTTATAATGGTCATGATTAATGTATTTTTTTAAAACAGATTTTTGAAGACCTTTTGCTGTAGATTTATAATTTTTCTCATTATATTCAATTGAATATAATTTTGATTTTAAAGCAATAAATTCTGTTGCAACTAGACTACCCAATTCATCTTTAAATTTTCCAATTACTTTTTCATTTTTTGTATTATATAATTTATGAGTAAGAGGGTAATTTGAAAAATCCATAATTGTATTTAAATCAGTAGCTAGATCATCATAAAAGTCTTCAGTTTCAATTTCAAGCACAAAACTATCTGTATCAGTATAGATCATTGAAATTTTGTCTTGATAATATTTTTTAAAACAATTATAAAAATAATCATACATCAAATGTTTGCTTAGTTCAAGTACAGTAAAACCAATATATATTGGTTTATCTAATTTTACAATTGTTTTTCGCATTCTAATCAAAACCTTTTCTTCGTCGAGAATAGTAAATGTCTGATAATTTGGTTTAATTAATAATTTTTTAACTTGTTTTTCTGTAGTGGCTAAATGAATACACATTTTATCACGTTGTTTTTGAATTGTTTTTCCAAAAAATGAATTAATCATTAATTTGAATAAGTTTTTTTCAAAATCATTTTTAGCATTTTTTCTAAATTTAGTATTAATTTCTATATATTTAGTCAAATAATTTGATTGATTGAAGCACAAAACTCGATGAACACTATCAAGTTTAAGGCCTAATTGCAAATAGAGTTTTAACATTTTAAAATGTAATATATATTTCAATTTTGGTTTCACAGTTTGAATTAATTTTTCTGAAATAGTACGACGATAACCAAATTGACTTAAATGATCAAGTGTTTTATTTTGATAGGGACTTAGCATATCAGGTGTTATTTTAAGTTTTTCCGGTGCCAAAGGATAATCACTATGTAGGTAATGTAATTCATTTGGATATGATAAATCACATTCAAGAACATATCCCAATTTGTCTTCGGTTGGAATTTTTAACCAATTTATATGACTATATTCATTTTCTGATAACCATCGAAAATTTGAATGTGGCATTTTCAAATTCAATGCATAACCATAAAGGTTATTGATATCCAAATAGGCAATATATTTAGATGGTTCACTTGGATTATAGTCAGACATATATTTATTATTTGCTCTCGTATAACGTTTACTAACAAGAGATAAACCTCCTCGTATACCACTTTCAAAAAATTGATACATATCTATATCTGTCAAAAGATCAAGTTCTATTTTAGTTAATTTAAGTGCTGCCATAAAACTTAAACCTGGTATTGAGAAAAAGTGTGGAGGGTCTAGTTTATAATTTTCATATATTGTCTGCCTAAATTTTTGAAATATATCACACAATAATGATACATCTAATCTCATATAGAGTCTCAAATATTCTTTCATTGATTTAATATTAAATTCACGCCAGACATCAAGAGCATGGGAATATGCTTCTGGACTAATACTTGTTTTGTTTAGTGAATTATAAAACATTTCAATTGGTGGTAAGCAATCATTATTAAATTTTTCAAAACTATCTAGATAATCGTAACAAAAAACTCCTTTTTTAAATAAAAGTTTTTTACGATATTCTGAATTATTAATTATATTTTTAAAATATTTACATGTTATTGGAAAATCATAATTTGAATTGTTTAAATTTTCTGTTAGTTTTTCAAGGGATTCACTGAGAAATTGAAATGAATCTAAAACTTGTATTTTGTCTAAACTAAACGATATAAATCTTTCCATATTCTGAGGAATTATATTAATTTTTTGAAATAATTTTGATTCAAGATTCTTAATAATTATATGAGAATCGTAATTTTTTAAATTATGAAAAAATAGTGGTATTTGAAGAGATTTCTCTGTATATCTTAAGTTACACGACATATGAGCGGCACCTCTATATCGTCCCGTTTTATGATCATGATCTTTGCATTTAATATCATTCACTTCATCACTTTTAAAAGGTTTAAATTTGCGTTCACACATATAGCATATTTCAGCGGCCTGAAACTCTTGTTCCTCTTCTTCATTAAGTGGTTTCATTTCTTGGTATTGTTCATTTTGTTCCGAAATTATTGTTGATATATAAATTAATTGTTCAAAAAATTTTTGCATACAATTTTTACCTAGATAATCGTATGAAAAATAAATTTCACTCTCATTTTTAATTGCAATTAGACAGAACCCACATGGCTGATGTTGTTGATATATATTTGTTTTTTCAGTTAAATTTTCATTTGTTTTCTTTAGAAGACATTCGAAATCGGCATACAAAACATATTCAAATTTTTGTGTTTTTTCGACTTCAATAAAACGTAAAATTTTTTTATGTTCCATTGGCAGTTTGGTAACCATTGGATTAAATTTTAAACATTGAATTTTGTGTTTATTTAATCTTTCACTAGTTTGAAAACCGGCGTAACAATTATAGCAAAAATGATGATTATTTGAAGCATAACTGCCGATTAGGCGATTAAAATTTTTAATCCAAAAATAATGATCATTATAAAGAAGAAGATTAATAACATTTTTTGCATTAATTTGTGATACACGTATCGGTTTAACTGTAGGCAAACGACTTTCGTGCACTGTATATGCAAACACATTTATTGCAATATCAAAATTTTGATTATTTCGTTCAAATGTATCAATATATTTTAAACTGACTGGATATTTTATACCAGTCAAATTGAATCGATTTTCATATTTAAAATATTTACTTGCTATTTGTGGGTTCTTTTTCACTTGAAATAACATTGCGGAAATACTCCACAAAAAACATTTTTTGTCATTGTTTTGTATATTAATAATTGCTTTTTTGTTCAATAAACTTTGTGGTAAAATTTTATGACAACCACCTGTTAGTGGATCAAATACGCCGACTCTAAGATCACATCGATCTATATCATTTAAAATATAATTACTTCCTTGACTTTCAAAATTTTGAACGGCATTATCCAAAAAGGTAACAATTGAATCATATTTTTCAATAAAATTTTCAATACTTGAAATAATATAATTATCTGTTGGAAAATAACCAACAGCGTAGGTAGTAACTCCCTCTTGTGTTCGACTAAATGATGTTGCAAGACATATTTGAATTTTGACTGAATCAATGTATCGTAAAATTCTTCTTATTAGGTCAATAAAATCATTTTTATAATGTGCAAAAAATTGGCCAACATCTTTGAATTCTTTATTCGGTGTCAGTTCAAATTGTTGAATGTATAGCTTAAATGCAGATTTACTTAGTACAAAATTTGAATTTCGTGCTACATTTGGTAATCGTTTACCGTGACCAATTTGATTGGTTGTGCATCTTATTAAGTGTTTCACAAAAGTTGTTTTGTTTTTATACTCTTTTGTACATACTTGGCATTTGCCAGATTTCATTGGTTTCGGACACCATTTTAAATGGTTTTGATGAGCCAATAAATTTTGAGTATAACGTGAGCAAAACACACACTTATACAGATTATTAGGTATTGTCTTTTTTTGAGTATGTGTTGACCGTTCATGTGACAACAATTTATAAATATATTTAAATATTTTGCCACACTGATTACATTTAAATTTAACGTTATCCATATCTGCAAAAAAAATGAAAATTAATATTAAATACACAATTATTACAATGCAAATAATAACTCTTTTTATTGTATTGTTTATTTTGATTAAAAACTTCTCTTCAACAACAACAACAAAAGACAACAATGAAAATATACATTTAAACAGTTGTTATTTAACAATACATAATTTTGTTACGTATAGAAAATTTGACAATAAATTTGGATTAGGAAATTATTCAAATTTTGAAATAAAAACATATATAAGTCATTATTCAAAACCATATTTGATTCAACTCATTGAAAATTCAACCAATGATTGTTTGTGTTGCCAAATTTAAATTTCTTCAAATTTATCAACATCTTTCATCATTTCTCTTATGAATACCATTTCCATCAAATCTTTGAAAAATTTTGCTTCTTTTTTCAAAAGTCCAATTTTTCGAAGAAGTTCTTCCTTTTTCAATCTATAAAATTTTTTTTTATATTAATAATTTATATAAAATTATTTTATACCGTAATCTTTCCTCTTCTAACGAAATTTGTCTTTGAAGCATTTCTATAAAATATATTGAAATCAGATAATTTAAAAATCTTATATAAATCTGATTTATTAATAAATTGTACAAAAATTTATATTAAAATAAAATTCAATTTTTAAAAAATTATTTTAATTTTTATTCAATAAAATTTATTTTATTAAATTTGTTTGAATTTTCAAGAAGACTTTTTCTAAACTCAGACATTTCATTTTGCAATTTCTGTAGTTGAGCTTTCAATTCAATATTTCGTTTTGTCAATTGTTTTTCTCTGTAATATATTGAAATTATGTTATTAAATTTTATAAGGACAGAATTTCAAAATATATTACTTAAGTTCTAACTTATTTTGTCTGATTGCAAAATTAATCCTGTATTTTCTTGCATTTATTTTATTCTTATGACGAATGTCATCAATTGTTTTTTTGGGTCCTGGAGGGCGCCCTCTCTTACGTTTTACGTAAATTTCTATAAATAATAATTAATAAATTTTTAATAAATTTTATTTTAAAATCAAAATACAATCTTTCGATAAATTTCTTTTATAATATAAATCAAATTAATTTTTTTAATTTTTAATTACATTTTTCAAAAATGAAAAATGGAATTATTTTATTTTTATTTTTTGCCGGTCATTTGACCCTCGGAGTCATAAATATGACTCATTTTATTTTAATATTCTTGCGTTTTGCAAGTATTTCCAGAGCACGGATGAAAAATCTTGTGAGATGCGGACTAAATTTGTAAGGATATGCCGAACACAACATTTGGCCATCTTTATGCCAATAGGTATAAAAGCAAAGATCATTACCGATTATCCCGGCGCCATGTCGGGTACTGTCTCAAATATTTCAAAAAATAAATATTGAGTAAAATTTAACTAACCTGGATTATCAACTTGCCCAATTTGAATTTTGTTTTCAATTTTCTCGCTGCTGTCAGTTGGTACTGGTAAAATTATATCAAATTCTTTTTCCGTGTCGGCTTTCCTTTTGCGTGATTTCTTTGCAGTTATTGTCCCATCTACCGCTCCATCATCGGATTTATTACCAATTGGTTGTTGTTTGCCAGATGCTTTTTTGGGCATCATTTTAGGAACAATTGTTTGATTTTGATTGTTGTCCATTTCATCATCGGCTTCCGATTCAAAGTCGTTGCGATCATCGCTTTCGTCTCCCATAGTTGTAGTATTGTCTTCAACTGCTTCACAATCAATGAAAGATTCAACTAATTTATTTGCTCTTGGCATAGCTTATTCAAAATACTTTTAGAAAAGTTTTAGAGAAATGTTTTGAAACAACTGAAGAAAAGTTTAGTTTACCATTACTTTTATACAAAGAAAATGAATTCTAGATTAAAATTATCATAAATTATTCCTAAAGTAAAATTTGTTTATCATGAAACTTGAATTATATTATCATAAATTATATTAATATTATTTTAATTTAAAATTTATAATCTTTAATTTTATAAAAATTCAAAATCTTTTTAAAATTAACATATTTAGTAAATATTTGTTAAGGAAAACTTTTAAATAAAATATCCGGTAATTATATTCTATAAATTTATAAGGAAAATTTCAAATAAAATATATTAGTAAATATTATTTAAGGAAAAGTTTCAAATAAAATATTTGCTAATAATATTTAAGTAATTATTATTTAAGGAAAAATTTTAAATAAAATATATGATAGATATATTTACTAAAATTATTTTTAGATAATATATTTTAAGGAAAAATTTAATTAAATTTTAGCACAATAATTGTGATCCATAAGATGGGAAGGAATACTCTCATCTATCAATACAATTGGATTTTCTGAAATAATCAGATTATTCTCACAATCCATCTGGTTATTGGTAACCATCTCATAAATTTTTGATCTGTCCTGAATCATATATTGTCCAACTTGACCATTATGTTTATTAATTATATGATTGAATAAGTCTGTAATTTTTCTATTGGAAAATAATTAATTTTTATTATTTTTACTTTAAAATAGACTAACCTGTATTTTGTGTCAATACAGAAAGCGGGGCATTCAAATTGTGGTGGGTCATGACATATTTTGATATGCCGTTCCAAATCATTTTCATCTATGCAAAGTTCATTTTTGCATATATGGCAAATCAAAAAATTGGGAGCGTGTACTCTCAACAAATGATTTTCTAAATTTAAAAATATATTTTTAATTATAGCAAACTATAAATTTTATTACTGAATAATTTCTGAGTTTTACTGGCATATTTTCCACAATAACATTGCCATGGGAAATCAGGTAATACTTGTGATCCAAATCTATTTAAATATTATTTAAAAATTATAACAGAAAATTTGAATAATATTACCTTAAATTATATCCTTCATACAAATCATAAAACATTTGCATGTTGTCATTGTATTTTCTGGCTAGAAGCCATTCCATTCTTTCTGGTCGTAACATTAAACGATGAAAGTATGCATGATTCAACACATTTCTTCTAGATGTTGTAATCTTAGGACATCTATTTGACAATAAATGGTTATCAAAGCGAAATTCATGATAATTGCATTGATATAATCCTTCAGATATTACTGAAAACTCTAATAAAATATTTTAAAATTTGTTATAAATTTATTTAATATAATATACCTCTCTTAAAATCGCCCCATAGAAATTGATTTTTTAATGGAATACTTTCCATTAATCTTTGATGTCTTATAAACATATACCACATATGTTGATTATGTGTTTCGTTTTCGGAAAAGTCATTCCAGCGCCAGCCATAAGTGAATCGCGTCACATAATTTTTTACTTCGCAATCTTTCAATTGCTCTTTTAATGGACCCAAATTAATACGAAGATCTTTCATTATTGGTTTGCTTAATGCCATTTTTAAAAACTATTTTAATAAATAAAAACAAAACAAAAATTTTTAACTCAATATATTTATTGTATAAAATACAGTAAATAATATTTTAAAAATTAATTTTTATTCTCTGCATTCTGAATGTTTGCACATTCGAGGACATGATCATCATGTGAGATTGCGTCAAGGCATGCTATTTCCCTGGTTTCATCTATTCCTTCGATCACAGTGTCAGACATAAGCTTCAGTATAAACACCACCTGTTGCTTTGACAGATAGTCTTTGTCCTCAATTTGAGTGAGTATTTTCTGGCGCATATCATTGACGTTCTTGGCAATCTTAATTATTGTCTTATTGATTTCTCTTAACCCTTGACTTCGTTCAGTCATTCTGAAAATTTTTTAAATAATAAATTTAGTTTAAATGTCTAATTTTAATTTATACTGTGATCGATTAAAATCTTTTGAAAATTGGTCGGGTCAATTGTCACCCAATACTCTATGTCTAGCAGGCTTTTATTTAATAAATGGGAAAACTAAATGCTATAAATGTGGAATAGAAATTGAAGACTGGCAGCCTGAAGACTCTCCGCTATTGATACATAAAGCAATCAATTCAAATTGTTTGTTTATTCAGGTTAATTCAGAACGCATTTTGATTGAAGAATATATTATTTTGACCAAAACACTAACCAAAACGGAATGGATTAAAAATTTAGCTCAACAAAAGACTTATAAATTAAAAGATATGAAAAAAGCTATTTTTAAAACTTTATTAAAAAACGGGAGACTACCCCGGTCAAACGAAGAATTTGTAAAAATTTTTAATAAATATAAAAATAAAAAATATTTTAAATGTTAATTGAAATCAAAATTAAATAATAATTTATTTAAAATTGAGAAATAAATGTCAAGTACTCAGTAGGTTTCGAACCTACGTCTTTAGTTATTGCTATAACTAGTGCTCTAACCTCTATTGAGCTATGAGTACTTGACATTAAAATTTGCTAATCACTTTGTTTTATGAAATACTTGTAGAAATGCTTTTTAATATATTAATAATTTTAGATTATCCAGATCGTTATTTCAAATTTCAAACAATCTGAATAATATAAAACTATCACTATATTAATATCTTCAAATAAAAAATTCATTGAAATTTTTATTTCAACAAAATTGTAAATCTTTTTTTTAGTTTGAGTTAGTATTGAGATTTTTTGGAGGGGGGTAGGGGGTCACCCAGAACCAAACTTTTATTACTTATATAATTATTTAATAATAATTCAAGCAAAAAATTAAGATAATAATAATGAAAAACTTAAAATTATATTAAACCAAAATCAAATCATATGTTCCTACCTCAATTTAAGGAAACAGGAATTTTTCATTGAATTGTGTTAAAGATTAATTCGATAAATTAGAAGGGGGTGTCAAGTGTGCCTAAACTAAACTTTTATTACAACAAATAATTCAATAATTAATATTCAAGAAAATTATCGAGACACTAATAATCGTTAAAATCTGATAGATTATTAAGTTTTTATTTATATTTTTATCCATAAGTTATTTTATTCATTTACTTTATTCATTTATTGTGAAAATTTGAAAATAATTTGTTACTAAATATACAGCGCTTCACTTGACCTGCATAGGAGTGAATTGTACAGAGTATCATATTTATAAAAATAGTTTATTAACAATAATTATATTAAAATGATAAAAACTTCAAATTTTTTAATAATCATTTCATTCATTTATTAATCCTTTAGAAGTGTTAATCAAAAATTTTAAAATCTGATAAAATTGTTTTTAAAATTTTGTCACATGTATTGAGGTATGAATGAAATGTAAACCTATCTCAAATATATAATGTTAAAGGCCTATGCATGTCAAGTGAAAAGCCCGGTATATATATATATAGTATCGTATATGAATCAATTTATAAACATGCTAATTCTCAGCATTCAATATGTTAACAAGTAGCACTCAAAAGTATCAAACCATTTTAGAAATAATTAATATGTAGGGCAAAATCAGTTTATCTGTGTTATCCTGAACATTTATTACGAATGTATTGGCTACAAAAATTTAATCAGAAGTGATACATAAAATCTATTACTCTTATATTTTTCATTCTTAAAATTTCAAAATAAATATATAACTTTTCTTCTCATTTATAAAGAAAAGTATTTATGCATTCGTTTAAATCCAAGTCAAAATAAAAATAATTATTAAGCTTTTAATATTAACTACAATAGCATTATTTTAGGCCATTAACTCCTGAGAATCTATTTTTGCTATACCCAATAATTAAAATACCTAGCTAACTTTCTATTAAAATTAAAAATATCTAATCATGGAAAAAGAAAATAATTAAATTGAATTTATTGAACTAGTGAGCATTTTTAAAAATGTTCATGATCATTTATTTTGTCTTAAATATGCTGTGCAAATAAATAATTTGAATTGTCTCTCTTTGACCAACAAACATAACCCTTTCCTTTAGTTTTTCTGAATATCATTAATCTAATGATAAATAATAGTTATAATAAACTGTTGAAAAGTGACTATCGATTGATTTGATTGTGTTTATCCATTAAGTGATTTCCCGTCTATTTTGTGGTCCATTATTCAAACACAAACATAAAATCATATTAAGGGTTGAATACCTCAATAAAAATATTGAAAAATCTAATAAAATAAATACCGCTATTTAATTGAATCTATATTTTACATTAAAATACGGCATAGATATGTTATTCATATAAAAATTTTATATTCAAGATTATTTTATTTAATGGACTTTTAATTCAAAAAATAAATATTAATGTTTAGATAACATTAATTGAATATTGATTTCCATTAAATTTGAGTTTTGAGGAAAATATTAAAATTATCTTTTAAAAAATATTTTGAATTTTATCCCTATTTTCGAGACTTTATCTGAAGAAATCAAAATTGAAATTAAATTTTTATTTTTCTACAAAAATAAACTCACAAAAAATGATCTTGTTTAAGAAGACAATAGTTATGATAAATTAGGTTTTGGTCATAACAGTGATGTAAATCATTTTACAATTATTATTATTGAATTGTGTGAACAGAATATCTGCAAATTTTTTTGTAGGAAATGACTATTTTTTGCCAAAACTACAAGAAATGTGATTTACAAATGGGGTAGTAATACAAATGGACAGTTGGCTAAAGGATTTTTATCAATGATCTAAACCAATTTTCAAAGCCATATATAATTAAATGTTTAATCGATAAAAGAATGCTTCAAATAAGTTGTGGTTTAAGAAACTGTTTAGCTCTTAATTCTTATGGCGTGCTCTATGGTTGGGGGACAGTAATACTTTTGGACAGATTGCATGTTCAAAATAAGACAAAATTGTGTTCACTCCTATTATCATAAATAATGAGATTAATCATAAAATCTAATCTATTTATTGCACAGATTTTGGATCAATTGCATTCACTTTTGAGGGACTGGTATACAGTTGGAGAGACTTAACTTTCATGGAGATCTAGATCATAATAATTAGCCTATTTTTGGACATATATATTTGTATCTTGCACTAATTAATGCAAAGAATATCACAAAAATAACTCATTTTATTAAAAACACCTATTTATTAGATGAGCAAGGTCATGTTTATTGATATGGTCAGATCTATAGGAATATAAACTTGGAAAGTGTAAATTAGAAGTCTTTAATGACTTCTATGAAAATTTATTATAAATCAATGAATTGTTATTTAAAATAATGGATAAAAATATTTTCATTCAAACAAATTATGTAAATATTTGGAACTATTTTTTCAATAAACTCAATATAACCCAAAAATAGTTACTATTTTATTGATAGATTACTTTTAATTGAAAATGTTAAGTTGAATAATTGTTATCATGATTGTTTAGATAAAGGTTTGTTGTCTATAGAGAATGAAAATATTTTTGAAGGAGAATTTGATAAACAATTCACAGATTATCGTGAAATGGGATACGAAAGTTATGGTACAGTATTTGAAGTGAAGAATAAATTTAATGATAAACACTTTGCAATTAAAAATTAAAACTTCAAGATAAACATGATTAATTAATATAATATATTAATTGAAAACTTAAGTAAAATAATTAATTTAATTTTTATTATTTTGATTTCAAAAAATACTTTCAAATACTTTTTAAAACATTAGTATTTTATATGTAAATCTAGATTAATAACTTTTATAAGTTTGTGATTAGCTTGATAATTATAGTAGAAATAGATAATTTTTATCGGCAAATATAAAAGATTTAGACTCTCCATGGTCACTTTAGTATCGATCAACATAAAAATATTTATATCTTTAATTAGTTTATTTCTAAAACTTTTTAGATATTATTCTTATTATCATAAGTAGACTCATTTGTATAATAAAATTATAGAACATTTATACTGAGATTCCTGATCAAAAACTGTTATAATTATTGATAAAAATTATCTAGTTCTATTATAAACATCTTGCAGAGTACAAACTTATAAAATTTATCGTCAATCTAAATTTACACCAGAGCAAATACCATATTGAGATATAATTTTGTAGATTAATATATCAACTCATGGAATGAAAATAAACTAGTTCATTTAAAAATTAACAATAAAAATTAATCTAAAATAATTTTATAACTCTTACGTTTGTTTGTTTTTAGCCTTGGTCTTAAACACTTAATAATAATCCAAATATTTAGGTTTATTCGAAAATTTCCACCAAAATATCTATTATTTAAAAATAATTTCTTAAATTTTGATTAAATATCTTTTTAAATAAAGACTTACACTTCACTTGTTGTTCACAAATAAAAGTTTTCAAATCAAATAGTTTATTTTCAATAAGTTTTTAAAATATTAATATTAATTTGAATTCTGTTTTTAAAGGAAAATTTTATATTTTATTAATTTTGAATTTTTAAAATTTATCTTTTATTGAATATTTTTATTCATTTGAATATTTTATATTTTAAAAAACAATTTATTTTCCTCTAAATTAACATAACGGCAACTCTTTGCCTCATTAGCCGGCACTCTTCTGTGATGACTTCTGGCCCTACTCCCCATTGCTTCACCGGTGGCTGGCAGGGCTAGAGCCCGTCTTTTCTTATAATAATCAACTTTTTGATCACTTTCTTCACTCATTTTGAGATCAAATTGTTTACAAAACAACTGAAAAGAATATATGAATTCAATCGAATAAAACTTCTTATTATAAAACTAATTCAATGGATATAATAATAGTTCAATTTAATAGGTTTTCATAATTGCAAATTATCCTGAACCATTTTATGATCAAAAAACAAATTACAAAAGATATTATAAAGAGATATTATAAAAATAAGAGTGCAATTAAATAGGTTTTCATAATTGCAATTTATCATGAACCATTTTATGCTTGATTGACTATTCCGTTAAAAAAATATTTATCATGTAAGTTTAGATAAAGATATTTCATTATTGACTCCTGAAAAATATCATTAATAATGGAAATCACCATTCAAATTATTCTGAATAAATTAAAACACTAATCTTTTTAAAAAAAATATTTCTTCTCTTATATTATATCATAAATATTAGTCTCTTTTCAATGAATTATATAAAATATAAACTGCTCACTGTTACCAAGCTGATTTATGGAAAAATTATAAACAATAGAGAGTATAGAAAAATGAGAAAAAACCTTTAATTGGTTTAATTGATAATAGACTGGGTTTTCATTAGAGTGATTTAAATATTTATAGTTTATTCAATGATTATCATTTCAAAAGTATTAGTTATTAATTAAAAATTTTGAAACTAAATACTAAGAAAGAGACTAACAATGGGACTAAGAGTCGCAAAAGTCTCAGAAAATATTGAAACCTACCTTGTTAGAATCGTTATAACTAGAGGATTTCAATGGTATTTTCAAATTGGGCGAATAGGCCCGAGAATTTTATCTTTTAGTGGTCAGATTTAGTCAAAAAAAAGAAGAGAATTAAAGCTTTTCAAAGCTTTTTAAGAGTTAATTTTGAACATTAGTATTAAGAAACATATGAATATAAAATGAGTCAAAATATTATAAAGTTATTATAAAAATTGAATGTTTGTACAAGTCAAAATAATTTTTATTTCAATTGAAAGAAAATAAACTTTTGTCCTTTTTTGAATCACATCTTAATCCTAATTCTATGCTTACAAAGTGATTAATAAGTTTCTATGAATATCATTAATAGTTTATTTTCTTTCAATTGAAATAAAAATGATATTGACTTGCTCAAATATATTGATATTCGTTTTATATTCATATGTCTTTTAAGACTAATGTTCAAAATTAATTATTAAAAAGCTTTGAAAAGCTTTAATTCTCTTCTTTTTTTGACCAAATCTGACCACTAAAAGATAAAATTCTCGGGCCTATTCGCCCAATTTGAAAACACCATTGGAAACCTCTAGTTATAACGATTCTAACAAGGTAGGTTTCAATATTTTCTGAGACTTTCGCGACTCTTAGTCCCATTGTAAGATAATATCACGTATAACTAATTTTCATCAATTATTTAATGTCTTAAATTGAATTTAATTTTATTTATAGGACATATTTATCATTTTCTAGTAAATTCGAATTTTAATCTATTATGCATAATAGTTTATTTGAATATTGAAATGCAGCAATAAGATGTAAAGGACGATTAATTTTGTGAATTTTTAAAAGTTTTTATGAATTTATCAATATTATATTGTTTTGTGAAAAATTATTGTTTTATGGATAGTCTTATCTCGCAATCAATAAACTCGACTCTTATTTTAAGTCTTGCAAAAAATACTTTTTTTATCATTTTCTAATAAATTAAATCATAAAATGCTGAGTAATCAGAATAGAATCAGGGTTGTTCAAGGTCATAGACCACATGAAACTTCGAACGGAGCGGGAGAGTTTTTGATTTATCAACCTCACAATTTTTTGAGGAATAATCTGGTTCGATATTTGTATAAATATAGTATTCTATAAAGCAAATCTATAGACGGGTTAACCAATAAACTTGCACATTGATGAAAAAATTTACGTTTTCCGTGGCAATTACACCTTATACCCTCAATATAATTGTGCATTGTGATAAAAAGATAGTGAGTCGGTTTCATTCGTGTTTTGCAATCTCTAATTCAGGCTTTATTTAATTTGATGCTAAAGTACTAAGTACTAAGTACTAAAACAATAAAAGATGTTATGAGGATTTTCCTGATCAGTCAAGAAATGCACTGAACATTTCAATTTCGAATATTCATTAAATCTTTACAAACAGTTTTAGAAAAAAGCATGAGAATAGCATAAAATTTCAGTTCAGTATTGAAATAATTGGCGTTTTT
>JAQGBR010000005.1:0-33543 GCA_034698525.1 Achipteria nitens | reverse complement strand
CTACATTCTCTCTCTCTCTCTCTCTCTCTCTCTCTCTCTCTCTCTCTCTCTCTTTCTCTCTCTTTCTCTCTAATTCTCAGATTGTATTTGATTTCTATTATTCATTGGATATGAATTCATTTTAGAAGTCGTGCTTTTCGTGATTTAAAGAGAGCGCACATACAGTTTGTTGTAGTGTTGCACTACCAGAGCCACTATCAACCACTACAAGTCTGTGCAGACAAACTGAACACTGTGTTAGTTCTAAGAGTGATGTGTAAATGTATATTTGGTTCTAAATCGTGCGGTTATGTGGTTAGCCTCCCCTTTATATATGCATACATTTCAAGCTATTTTGATTAATATTTTGCGCTAAAGGGAGTCCCCATTCATAATAGGGGTTCTCCAAAGGGGAACACAGAATGAGAAGAGAGAGGGAGAGAAAAAGAGAAGACGAATACATATATAATATATCAGTGGTTTTGCAGAGAGTGATAATGTCTGAGTCAGTTATGCATAATTTCGGCTCAAATAAAACCAGAACCAAAAGCTTCGCCAACACATCAAACAATTGCATTATTATTATCGTGTCTTCAAAACCATTTTCATTGAATTAAAAGTCGGTCAAAGTTTTCCCTTTAAATCCAATAATAAGATCTTTACTTTTTATTTATATATTCACTGGTTTTGAATGTATTTTATTTATTCATTTACTTGTTTTTGACAAAAAATAATGTTGAAAACCCTCTCCATATTTATGTCATAATTATTTAACTTTTTTTCAAAGGAATTACTATTGGTTTGCATTTTATTGATTAGTTTTGCCTTAAATTTGTATTCTTTAAAACAAATAAAATTTTATCTGAAATTAATATTTTATTTGAATTATTTTTAATCTCAAATTTGAATCGAAATAAGAGATAATATTTGAAACAAAAATAAACAAGATACATTTGCGATACTTAAAGTGCTATCTGAGGACAAGTATGTGTAGATAATAGTGTGTCAGTGCTTTGCAATTGTTTAGAATAGAGTAGTTATGATGAGTAGTGATCAGAGTATTGTCTGACGTCTGTTGTGTTTGAGGCGGTGTTTATGCGTTGCTTTCGGTTCTAAATATCGCAATTGGATTGAAAGTTAGCGCTGGAAGTGCTCCGAGTCATGCCCTGATTGCCTCGAGGCCACGACCGCTGGTGACTGCCATTATCACCGCTAATATGCTTCTTGAACTCTGTATGACATAGAGTTCCCTCTCAACCCTCTATGATATCGCAAAAAATATTGAACACAACTTTTAATGCCATCCAAATATTGTTGCCATGACTACCATCAGTGTCATAGTTCATCGCCGACTGCTCTGGTTGTGTGGCGACCATTCGCTGCATGTCTGCCCTTAGATCGCACCTCCTATCCAAAAGATCAGGGCGTCTCTCTTCACGCGTCGCCTCTATATTGAGAGTTGTATTGCCATTCATACCACTCATACCACTCATACCCATAATACTGACCGTAATATTGTTGGAAGTGATAGCAGTGGTAGAGAAACAGCACAACAAAAATCACTACTTTTTGCGCAAATTCTCAAAAAAACATTTTATTCGTAAAGTTTTAGTCAGTTTTGTCTTTATATGAGACATATCTGACCATTGATTGTCATTAAAGTCAATCCATTGCAAAAAGCAGTAGTAGTAGTGAATGTGCTGTGCTGTCATTGAGTGTCTTAATAGAGAACTTTTAGCCGATGTGTTGAGACCTGTGTCTGACAATGTCAAGAATGTCTTGTAGTGTCTGCGCATTCTTCAGTTACGGGACTTTTAACAAACTTTGTTGGTATGCGTCCAACGTTTGCAACATAACAACATCAACAACAAGTTAGTGGGAGCACAACCATCACAAGAGCACAACCGACTGAGCAGACCTAAACTAACTTAACCTTGGGATCATCATTTAGCAGAGGGGAGTTGACGATACCAGTCCTTACAACCAGAGAACTGCCACTTCTCATCACAAGCCAGTCGTGTCTCAACTATTTTCTCTTCAGTGCACTCAATGCACACACATTTTCTTGTAGTTTATTAACAAGTTTTCGACTAAAAATATTTTTACTCAAAAACTATTTTTAAGAAAAGTTTTTGTTCACAAAAAAGAGAAGAAAAATATATATATTTTCGTTCAAATGTTTTCAGTGTTTATATTATTTTGTTTTAATATATTTTGATATTCTCTTCAAAGAGAGAGAAAAATAGTATTAATTTTTGTTTCTTTTGTTGGATTTGTTTTACTTTTTTGTGTGTAAAAAATGGCAACAAATTTCAATTAATTTAACGAAAAGTCATTTAAAGTTATAAATAATTCCCAAATGTTTTGGACGTTATATTTGAAACTTTACTAAAAAATGTGAATTCAGTTTTAAAATAATAGTTACCTCTGTTTTAAGTGACTGTCCATCAGTTCAACACAAGAATCGTCTCATTTTTATTCTTAGTTTTATTTACAAATAATTTTCATTAAAACTCATAAACCATTCCATATATCAGTCACTCTATTATGGCATTAGTGGTCAGTTCATGGCGTGGAGAACATTCGGGTCCAGTCGATAGTGAACTTCACAGTAATTCCACGGCCAACGGGCCTCCCGCACAGCCGTCGACGCCGTCGGGCGCCGACAAAAATGCTCAACACATTGAATGTGTAGTTTGTGGTGATAAGAGCAGTGGTAAACATTACGGACAGTTCACTTGCGAGGGCTGCAAATCATTCTTCAAACGCAGTGTTCGCCGAAACCTGACCTACACGTGTCGGGGAAATAGAAACTGTCCTATCGATCAGCACCACCGAAATCAATGCCAGTTCTGTCGATTAAAAAAGTGCCTCAAAATGGGAATGCGTAGAGAAGGTAATTATTGTCCAGGTCAGACTATTCCAATACTACCAGTCCTTAGGACTATCACTGCATGACTCGTCTTATTTTATTTCTGTATTGCATTTGATTTCATGATTCGCTAAAATAATTAAATAATTTTCATTTATTACTACTATTTTGATAACATTTGTCTATTAAATAGTCAATTGTAGTGAAGGTCGACATACACTGAAAAGTGAAGAAAAAATGTTTCGCTATTTCTTTATAAATATTTAAGAGATTTAGAATAATAAATGCCATTTCATGTGATGTTCACTTTTCATGCCTTTCGGTTTTAAATTTATTTTATCCAAATATTCAGATTATATGACATAATCTAAATATTTATTCGAGAATTTATTTTATTATAAAAAAATAAGTTTTAATATAAAATATGGGTTTAAATTCAAAATACATATTCATTGGATATGTATTTAATAAAATATAAATTCATATCGATATCGATAACACCTATTTTTTGTTGATTAGTTTCCAAATCAAATAAGTTTTGAGAGCAGTTTTGCACTCCTATTATACCCCTTCGATAACTGAATAGTTAGTCAAATAGACTGTTAGCCCATTACTGACTTTTAGACTTTCAATAGTTATTCAGAAAAGGCTTTAGTTTTAAGCCATTAGTCAACTGACAGATAAGTTAATATGGATTGTATTGAATCCAAGGTTTGTTCCGAATCTATACTATCAGTTGAATAACTGGCAAATTCTACGACAGTATAATTTAGTATTAATATAAACAGACGCTCAACAAAATACAGTCGATTGCATGTCTTGTTTGGTCGTTGTATTGGGTCTTAACTTTGTTTATCGTGAGGTTCTCTCAGATTAGAAGAGACGCGAGTCTGCGCCTCACATATGGAGCCGATCCTCTTCTTTCCTTTCGATATGTATTTTCTCTTTTATTTTTATTTCATTGCATTTTATTAAATAGATTTTTAGCCCCAAAATTATACGACATTTGGCGCATGGCTTCGGTAAATGTCTTCTAACACCGAACTAAATAAACTTTTGAACACAATATTATTGGAGAGTTTTCTTTTCATTTGATTCCTAGTTTATTGGACACACACTCAATAATACTCTAGTTTTCTAAAAATGTATTTTTATAATTTAGACTTTAATCCCGGAATGACTTTACTTATGAAAAGAATAACTAAAAATTTATTCATTGATTTTTCTTTGATATCTTCAAAAAAAGACCGAAATTTAAATAAAAATTTTGTGAAACATATTATCAAACAATTAAGTGTAGACCCGAACTAATGGAGCGCTTTATTTGTTCCATAAATATATGATATTATGAATTGTTTTATGTGCTGTTTTGTTGAAGAGAGTGACCGATAATAATGTAATAGAGCTCTGAAGCACTTTCTAGTAGTGAACGGTTTGGTTAATGGTTTAATAAATTCTTATTTGTCGTCAAATCATATTTTATAGTTCGTTAAGTTTTACTCTATTCTCGTCTATAATATAATAAAATCTAATGTATTTGATGTCTGAGCGGTAATACCGTAATGTTGTTATCCAGTCATGCCTTTACCGTTCCTTCATTTCCGAGACAGTGATCATAGGATCGGTTCAATAAATAATCTAAGACTTGGGTTCTTTTCTTTAGCGGTACAACGCGGTCGCGTCCCTCCGGCTCACGGGCATCCGTCACTGCCCGGTCAAATGGGCGCAGCACTCACTAATGGCGATACACTTAACGGACATACATATCTATCAAGTTTTATATCACTTTTGTTAAGAGCAGAGCCATACCCGCCGTCGCGTTATTCCCAATGTATGCAACCGAACAATATTATGGGAATCGACAATATGTGTGAACTCGCGGCCAGACTTCTGTTCAGTGCAGTCGAATGGGCCAGAAATATACCCTTCTTTCCGGACCTTCAAGTGACAGATCAGGTCGCACTTCTTAGACTTGTGTGGAGTGAACTGTTTGTGTTGAATGCCTCCCAGTGTTCGATGCCATTACACGTCGCACCACTTCTGGCCGCCGCCGGTCTTCACGCCAGGTATTGTCAATCCTTTATCTCAACATTATCTCAATACTAAGCCTTTGTATCTTATAATTATAGTCCAATGGCTGCGGACCGGGTGGTAGCCTTCATGGATCACATTCGCATTTTTCAGGTAAACATCATTTTTTATAACAGACTTTTGGTTTGATTTTTAATATTTAAAAAAATAAATTTCACTCTTTATTAGTCATTAAAATAAATGATTAACTCTTTTAAAGTAACAAAAAATACTAAAAGAGTTGAATTCTTTTTCTTATCAATTATTTTAACCAAATTATTATAATTGGCTTTAAATTAGTTAAATGTCTTTATTATTATAACTTTTTAATAACAGAATTATCCAATTATTTGAAAAATAGTATTGAAAATCAAACTTTTATTTTGAATTTTAAAATATTAAATCAATTTTTTGTGGATATATTACAAAAGTGTGACTCATAAAAGATTTGTTATCCATTTGAATTGAACAGGAACAAGTAGAGAAGTTGAAAGCCTTGCACGTCGACGCCGCTGAGTATAGTTGTCTGAAGGCCATTGTGCTCTTCACTACAGGTAAGACCAAAACTATTTCTTTTATTCTTAATGTTCTGAAAAGAGAATTTCAGTGAAAAAAATTAAAAATTTTATAAAAATCAAGGCTTTCGCCAAATTTAAGCAATCAGTGAATACCATAGAAAAATATATTATCTTTTATTTAATTGATTTCAATGAAGTAAAAATGCAATAAAAAAGTAAACTTTAATTCAAATGTTTGCTTAACTCTTCTCTCTTAAGAGCAATGATCTGAAGCCAAAGAATGAATATTTATCTCAATTTTCAAACATATTTTTTATTATTTTATTTGATATCATTTATTTAATTCTGAAATTCTATTCACGAATAATGTATTTCTCAAAATTTAATCAAAACAAACAACAAATTTAAAGTTGATTTATAAATGAAGGCTTAGATCTTGATTTAAATCAATTGAAATATTAGAGAAGCAGACATTTGCCACAATCATTATATCGATAACTATTTCTCTTTTACTTAATTTGTAAGAAAAGCACATTTAAAACAAAAAAAGATGAATATTTATGGCAATGTTGTGGTTAAGCAAAAATCACTGAAAAAATTTAATGAAAAAAGTCTAAAACGAAAAATAAGAGACTATTTAAACAGTTTTTTCTTCTTATTTTAATGTACAGAATATTTCCCACGTTTTTGTTAGGAAATGAATGTTGAGCTCAGTTTTGTAATTCGATGTGAAGATGAGGTTAAAACCTATTTTAAGAAAGCAATCACTCATTTAGTTAAAGTCGAGACGAGATTGACTTTTCAGTGCACCCAAATATTAGTGCGTTTGCAAAACGAACCAATTTATGTGCCATTGAAAGAGTGTTCGTAAAGAATTATGCTTTCATTTGATGCTGATCATTCAGTGCTGTTCTCTCCCTCGCACTCATTCACAGACTCTCTCCCTCTCTCTGTTCTCAATTTCCCTTTGCGTTGCATTTTCCATAACATTCTTTGGAAATAATACTTATGAAAAGTCTATCACATATTTGCAAATAATTTTGATTCTCTACATAACCACTAAATGTATTCGCTTTTATAGTCTGTGGTGTTATCTTCAAATGCGGTCTCTCCTCTGGTATAGCACTGGTAGACTAAAATTTCTCGTTCACTCTAATTCATTGTCTTTGTTCTATAACTAGAGAATATGTTTGCCATTTGCAATACATTTCCAATATATTATAAAATATTAAAGTCTTAGTTTTGTTGTTTTATTCATAGCCTTAAGTCTAAAATGTATTCATACGATTACACAACTATTTGAGTAAAGTTTGCGAATATTAAGTTTTGACAAACAATTCAAATATTTTATATAAATTCAATTGAATTCATTGGCAAACAATTCATATTTTTGTAAACTAAAGGATAATTCAATGAAATATTTCAAAACTCTTCGATTGATTTAAAAGCAAAGAAAAATCAATAAATCACTGCTCATCACAGTCACAGTAATTGTGTTTTTTAAATGCAATTTAATATTTATATCCTTTTAATAAATATGAAGACCAATAGAAACCCATTAACTCAAATAAAAAGAGTGTAGCCATCAATGGGTTGACGCAATCCAATCATAAGATCATAAGAATCTGGTTTTGTCTCTCACTTTCTTCAGTGAGTTTTACTATCGAATAGATTTTATTCATTCGTTTATATCTTATATTCTTTATTGAGATGTGATGTAAGCATAAGAAAGGATCACAAGAAAAACTTGTATTTGTTGTGCACAGACTTAGTATACAGATATATGTGGAGAGCTTTTATTAGTCGATAGTGGATGTGCCACTTTGGCCTCATGTCTGACCTTCGAATGCTTGGGGCCACTAAACACCCCAATGCGTGCTTTGATTTATAACAAATAAGAAAATGTTAGCAAAAACTTCTATTGCTTTTACAGTCTCTCAAAAGACTTATGTATAAAAAAGAAAGAAAGAGAAAGTAAAGTAAAGTCAAGTCAAGAGAGAGTTTTTGACAAAACGCTAAAAACATTTTTTTTCGAAATTCTTTATTTAGAGTTAGACTTCAAAACAGTTTTTAGAGGCTATTTCTTATGCCTTAGTTTTAATTAAACACTAGTTATTCAAGTCTTACCTCTCATTACATCAAATGATTTTTTATTCGACTCAAACTCTTTTAAATTATTCAAAACTGAGAGTCAAAAAATAAAAATAATTAGCAAATGATAAGTATTTCTATATCTCAGAAATGAGAATAATTATACTATTGATTAAAAGTCAATATATTTTTTAAATTATTTCAATTCTATCGATAACTTTCATTAGAAAACATTTATTACTGTAAAAAGATTTACACTAAATATATAATATATTTTAAGTTAAAGTAAGAGATTTTCATTTGTTTTTGTTTTTTTTGTTTCCAAATTCATTTGGGATTACAATAGTTTTTTGAAAACTATATAAAACTTCTTTATGTTTGTTCATGCAATCAGTTTTCACTACACACACAGGGATTTACGGGCCAGTTGTTCAACAGGCGAGACTGATAGCCAGGCGTGAAAATGCTCTTTTAAACTGTCAAACCCGGCACTGGCATATAACATAACAGGCCTTACATAACAATTTTATGAAACAGAAGCTCAGATACTAACGACGATTCCTTTGATATTTGTTTTTTTAAATAAGAGAAGGGCTTATAAATATTGTAATGTCTATCAATTTTCTTCACTCGTTTAACATTCATATTGACCTCAAATACCCTAAATTAACATTTAATTCAATGGTATTGTGTGAGCCATAGAGTATGACTAACCCTTCGGCTCAGAATAGAAGATTTTTACTGATTCAGACTATTAGTTCACATGAAAAAGAAATGAGCGCTCAAATATCGGCGAGAATTTTAATGAGACTTTTATTTTTGTTTTAATTATTTTCCACTAAAAAACTTGAAATCATTTTAAGAGTGAGATTAATATCAAGAGTTTATTTTCAATTTAAATATAATTTCTGCGCAAAAATAGTTTATCTAATTTTAAGATAATAATAATTTAATGATTGCTATAATAACTGATGAAAACTTTTGATTCAAATCCAATTCACTAAAACAAGAAAATAAGTCATTAAATAATTCTACAAATGATTTGAAATTTTTGTCGATTATTTAGTTTTGAGTAAATTATTTTCATTCGCTTTTTCACATAAAGTAAAGAAAAATAGTAATACAAAAAATGCGAATTTAATGAATTGCAACAAAAAAGTCTGTGAATTAAGTTTTTGCCTCATTTGTGACTATTCTGTTGTCAATCAATTCTAAAGTTTATGTCTATATTGTTGTCATTTTTTAGTAAAGACTAAAAAAGAAATGCTGTTAAGTCAGACAATTTGTGTATATAATGTTGTGGTTGACCGGAATAATAGTCGCTCCTCTTTAGACAATAATGGAAACACTCAACTGCTTTATTACTTAACATATAACCGGAGCCTCTCTTTCAATTGAGACAGAGATTCGTGAGAAGTCATAATCAATATTGAAAACTAAGAAAAAAATAAGACAAATGTCAAAATAAAAACACTTATAATTCGTCTATTATTCAAAAATAAGACCCGTATTCTATAGTATATTACACTTGAATCAGATTAAAATTTGATATTTTTTGAGACACAAAAACAATTTCTGAATAATGATATCAATTAATATTGATTTAGATTTCAATTTGGTTATCAATTTGGTAATCAAATAGAATTTTTATTTATTTACTTTTATTTTTTAAAATAATTTATTGGAAAAATAATCTTAAATTAAGTTAAATGAATCAAAAAATATTTAAAATCAGATTAATTTAATGAAAAGCTGTCAAAAACATTGATAACCAGAATATCTGTCACAAAATGATTGCTCTTAAATTTTGATTCAATTTTTTCTTCTGAGGAAAAGAGTGATTCATAAAAACAGCACAAACTTTGAAATATTATATCAAAAATAGTGATATTTTTCAATCCTTAATATTCTATGAAATGCTCTGAACAGAAGCCATGAAATGTCTGCCCTCCAGCTCTTTACCACAACTATTATATTCAACTTTTAAGACGAATTCTAAGCAGAGTTCAATCGTTGATAGATATGAAAGTTCATAATAATAAGCCTCACATAACCTCTCAAAGATTTAGTGTTAAGGTTGACCTGCCATCAAAGCCATTGATGATTGCTCTGCACTTCTCCACACATAAAAAGACCTTTTCGTTACTATTATTATAATGTAATGATTTTGTCGACTGATATGCGCTAATAAACAGTATATAAGTGTTGTTATAATATATGCAAAAATAGTGACAAATATTTTCAATATTTAGTGAGAAATAGTTTTGTGGGTTTGAGTATCGGGTTATCAATTATTATTGTCTTTGTTTTCCGGTTCATATCTAAGTGTTTTTGATGTGTCCCTAACTTTGTTTTTATGATCAAAATCTTTGTTAAATGTGCCATAAATTCAATTAAGAACTCATATCATAGTAACCATAGAAAGTGTCTGATATGAGTCTGAACTGCTTTCAGCCATACTTTCATTTGTGTTCAATGTCCTCATGGATGTGCTCACAAACCCTGAGCCCACACCATCAGATCGATTCTGGTGCCAGAGCTGATGATGACATGTGCCTTAAGCCTCATAGACACTGGCAGTGCATAACCAGAGCTAATATTCTGTATTAAACTGATTCGTCGACTCAATTATAACAGGCATTGAAAGGCGTTATACTTAAGTCCGACAATATTTTGCATCAATTATTCATTCAATTAATGGCAAAAATCCAAGTCTTTTATACTGAAAACTATTTATTGTTTTTATGAGGAATTGTTTTGAAAACATTAATAAATGTGTGAACTGTTGGTAACTCATGTTTTCTTAGCCCCAATTCATTTTATATTTGGTTTTTTAATTTTTCTAAAATGAGAATAATATGTAGTAAAAGGTATTAGTCTTGAGTGAAGAGCTTATGTTGATTTTGTTTTGTCGTTTCATAATTAAACACGAAACATGTCAGCGCCATATTATGAACGGGTGGTCAACCCGACCCACTCGACTGTGATATCTCTGATATTAAGCTTCTTTGAGGAAAGAGAACAGTTATAAAGCTATACCATCACTCTATACTTAACCAGTGCTTAACCGTTGATCTTTTCATCACTACAAACATCTTTTAATATTTGCTACACTCCTATACCCAACTGTACAGAACTTTACACTTCAATTAATTTTGATATTTCAGGCCTAATGCACACCTAATACTGTAATACACTTAACATTTCTGCCATTTCATAGATATCTATACAAAAATACAATTCAAACAAAAAAGAGTTTATATATTATAATAATAAACTCTTGACTTTTTTGTTTACATTTTTTATATTTCGGCGAAAAATAAAAAACTTTTGCCATACATTAAAACGAAAGAGAAATCATAATTTAATCGATAATCATATGTTATAAGAAAATATTCTCTCCTTTTATAAAATGCAATTCATTTGAGTTATTTAATCAGTTATTATGATATAAATTGGATTTTAAACCAAATGAATCGAAAGCGAGTGTTTGTCGTCAGTGGTTGACATTTGACTGACTTTTTGCAACATATAATTCTAATTATCTGATTGCTCTCAATATTTCGATAAACACTATATTTTTAAATATAATTAAATAGTTAACTAAAATCGTATTCAAAACTGTAAAATGTAAATCAATTTTAAAGACAAAACGAATCTTTTAAGTTTACAATTTTATAACATTTAACTGGGTAAAAAATCATATTTTCAAAACATATGAATATTTATTTATTTAATGTATAACTTATACAGTATAAGTAAACTGAGTTTAACTGACTTTTTTCTATGGATGAGAATTTATAATAATTAGAGAATATTTAAGTGTTTCTTATTTATTACTACAATTATAATCTAATCCCTGACACCAATTGTCAATCAAAATAAAAAGTTATTATTTTAATTATATTCTCTGAACAATTTATTCATTGATTCGGGCAAAAAATGGCCGACAAATTGAAATTATAATTGTTTTCAATCCATTTATTTCATATTTAGAAATAACTTTTTTATTCAAACAAATGTTTTCTGAAATGATTGTGCAAACCTTCAAAACCTTTTTCTTTTGAAGTGAACAAAAAATCTTTCAAAACTCTATTTGTTTTTATAAATAAGTGTTGAGAATATTTTTTTCTATTTTTAATTAATTTGTGGCTTATTTTGAGTGGAAACAAATTCTGGTTTAAGTCACATAATCTATCATTCATTCGTTTTCAATATAGACGACACACCCTATCAGTTGATTCTGACTTTTTTGTGAAAATGATTGACACCAAATGTAATCTATAGCCTATAATATCATTTTTTCGGTTCGCAAAAATGAACGGTCGCTGCACTCTGACCACAAGTCTGTCTCTGCTTTAGAGAAATCGATTGTGATTTTCATTTTATAATCGATTTATTTGTGAATATTTTCCTTTTGAATGAAATTCTCATTTACTTTAATGATCCTTCAAATTGATTAAAGTAATCTTTCAAATTTTACATTATTTTAATTCATTTCTATTTTTACGCTCTTTTTATAACTATTTTAAATACTCTTTTTTTATAAAAGGTTTTTCAATTTAGATGTGAATATAAGTAATATAATTTTTGTCTAATCAGGTCATTATTTCTTATTTATTTTGTGGTTCCCCTGATTTGGGTCAATGAGATATATCTGATATTTTCTCTCTTTTATATTAAAAAACTTGTCATCCCATTAGTTATTAATATGTTATTAAAAGACATTAAAGACATTATTGATTCATAATTTCAGTCAATTGTTGAAAAAGTTGTGCTTATCTTTAGTTAAAATACTTTAGACATATTTACCGAGTGATAAGTTCTGGCAAATAATCGACAAACCGATAAACTTATCAATTTTATACACTCAATATATCCTCGACGTTGAGTTCACTGTTCCTGAATTTATTGCTTACTATTGCCGTTAAAGCACTGCACAAAAAATTATCACTAATTTTTTCCAATAATTCTGTTGTAAAAGAGACACAAATTTATAATTTTTCTAAAAAACATATTTTTTAAAAATTAGTCGTCGAATCGATATTAAAAGGCGAAGACATTGGAATAACTCCAAGAAGAAGAGCCTGTAATCAAAATCAAGCCGTAAGTCTCAACTCTTTTATTATATTTTCTCCAAAAATCTATAAATTTTACATAAAAATTATTATAAAAATGTCGAATTATTTTGGATTCACTTAATTTGTATAATTATTATATAACTATTAATATATCTTTAATTATCTATAGAATTATAATAGAGTTACCTAGAGTTAATAGAATGGTATAATCTAGGTCATTAGCTATTTGGCTATCAGTCATGTTTTTCAGAAATTAGTTTATTATTTTAGAAAAGCAATAATTTTATTGTCATTTTTGTTGCGCAAAACACATGACTCAGACGTTTATTTTTTTCTTGGAATTTGTTCACAATTACTGAGCGTTTATTTTTATTCACGGCTTAACTCTAATAGCTTATACTGAATGGCATACAATTTTAATAGATATTTGTATACTTGTTTACTGCAATATTTAATCTGAAAGTAATTTAATATAAATGTTTCTCCGCTGTTATCACAATAAAGTGTCGATAAAAGTGTCGCATCCGTCCAATAGAGTAACACATAATTTAATTGAATATTTTGCGTAATAATTGAGAAAATATTGAGACAAAACTCAATTATTTTGAGGGCATCACTACATCACTGCATCACTTTCTGTGATCTATTGCTAAACATTGACTCACTTTATTCTACGATTTTTTATTATTAGACTCACAAGTAATGCATTGTACGGGTATTCCATCAGTTCCATCATAGGCAGAGCTGTGGGACAATAGCTGTATATAATATTGGTTATGGTATAAACTTATTGATCGATGGATGCCTCGATTCGAAATTGAGTTTTCCTACTTTACTACTTGTAGCTCATACTAGCTCTGCATCCAATTCCTTCCCCTTAGACTGCATGCGAATATCCATAGCAACCGATAAAGTGGTGCTGATGTCGACAGCCATACAGTTGTGTTGCCTTCCGAGTGAACGGCAAGAATTCTAGAGATTCTACTAATAGTTGTTATGTTATTGTGTCGACTCTTCAAATGGCAGCTTATTTTCGCTAATATTCTGTTCTAATTCGTTGTCCGGAAGAATATTTTCTGTCCATAATATTATTCGTGAAATACATTTAAAATTACATTATTTTCATAATCTATTGGAAACATACTCTTTAGTGATGCCATCATTTAATTGATTTAATCAAAAACATCGATCATTACTTGAAATTTTGTAATTATTGTAAAAATATATTATTTTACTGAAACAAATTGGGATAACACATACATACAACGCATGCCAGACAATCATCTTTTCATTTGACATTACTTTGGTTTCAATCATTTATTCTCTTATTATGTAAATACGATTATTTGTATCATTTTTTCGCTATTAATAAACTTTATTTCAGAAATCGATTTATTTTTTTAAAATGTCAAACAAATGGAAACAAATTTCGTTTCAATTGATTTATGTTTTGTAACACTTTTTCGCTTAATTCAACATTTTTTGCCTTTTCTGCCATTAAATTGTTAACAGTCTTATAGTTTTGATAATACAATTGAATGTTTACTCGATTGGATGGATGATAGGTCTGACCCACTTTGTCTCAGTTCCTAAACTCTGTTTTTATTTTATTCATTTCGTTTTGTTTTGTTTGTTATCTGAGAAAAATTGTTTTAATTTATCGATTATTATATTTATAATCTAATTATTTTTGTTTTAATTTAAACAAGAATTCCTACGCTCGCAACCGAAGTGGAACTACCGGTGCCACCAGTAATAGCGGCAATAATTGTCCACTTTCTGTGACTACAACTTCAACGTCGATATCATCTCAATCGACTACAACCACAACTCTCAGTACTAACACTACGACCACTAATTTAATCAATAGTTCATCAAATAATATAACGACTTTAGTGACCAGAAAGAAGTCACGCCGTAATAGCAGTGATATTACAACAAAGGAATCGCCCAATTCTTCTCCGGCCAACACTCTCTCTGACTTAAAAGGTTTGATTCAATTATTTATTTAGTATTTTAAAAATTTACTCAATTTTATCGATTTTTGAATATTTCAATATCACACAAATATTGAAAAAAATTTCTATTTTTATCGATTGCAAAAAATATGCTAAAAATAAGTATAAAAATAAGTGTTTTTCAATAGCAATATCAATAGCATTAGCATTAGCATGGTGAAAGTTGTTTTTCAAATTAGTTCAAATTTAGATTCTAATATGTGTACTATTTGTGTGTTATTCTATGTTTTGTAATCGAATATCTTTTTATATGGAAATCTGTTCTTTCAAATGAGTCTAATTTCCTCTTTTAAGGAGACTCTATAAAAACAGGACTGAAAAGGCAAAAGTCATATAATCTGTTAGTCTAAGCCCTCAAATACCAATTTATTTGTGCTCTGCTGTAGAATTTGGTCGGATATCTAATCTCTTTTTGTAAGACTTGAAAAAAACAATTTCCGATAACATATTTCATATATTTTTATTGTTCTCTAAAAATGAATTCACAAATTGTTTTATGTGTTTATCTTTGAATGAATGACTCAATTATTAACACTAAACATAATAATAATAATTAATTGATTTCTTTTTTTTATTTTATTTATTTTATCAAAACTATACAGTCGTATATAAAGTACTGATTTTTAATTACGTAATTAATATTTAAGTAATTAAAGCCATTTATGCCACAGATTTTTAATTTAAAATTAATAAAAACATGAATTAAATTAAAAGCGAAAAATAGCGTCTATTTTAATAATAAAAGTCAGGCTTTGAATTACATTTGAATAAAATTTTAGATTATTAAAGATCTAAATTTGAAAAATGAATTAATCCAGTAACAACTTATAAATTTATTTTGATGGGTCAAAAACCTCATTAACCGTCTGTTTGCTAGTCTTTGAATATATTGATTGCTTTCTTTAGAAATTTTTATCATTTATAAAACTGATGTTCAAATCCTTAATCATTATTCTGTCTTAAGTTATGATTATTTGTCGATTCATACATACGTATCATAAATGGATTTTAAATTTTATTTAAACACCTTTTTATTTAAACCAATATTTTATATTTTATTAAACTTAACCACAATTCCATTCTAAGGCCATTAATTAAAGGCAGAATTTTTAAAAATCTCATCTCATTTAAAATGAACTGTAAAGCAAATGGCGATAAAATGACCTTAATTATAGCTGAAATATATTATTGTTTTCATACTTTCAAATATGGCTCACAAAATAAATTTCTAAATTTGCAAATAATCCCAAAAAAGTTGTATTTTAGTTGAAACTAAATATTTCCTTAAAAATAATCTTTACTTCAGGCGATTTTGTGCTTATTTTTCTTTATATTTGACAAAAAAATTTATAATTGCATTTAATTGGAAAATGTGCAATCTCATTTTAGGCCAATTCTCAAAAACATTTTTAAACCTCCATTTCTTGTTTTTTGCAATTAATGCTTATTTTCCTCAAAAACTGTTTTAAACACAAAAAAAATTTCTATAAAAAAGTTTTAAAAACTGAAAAATTATTTTTCAATTGAAGTGATGAAGAAATTATATTTTTTTAAAATCATTGACTTTCTTTTGAAGACATTTTCTATTATAAGAAACATATGTCTTATAGCTCTGGTAATTGTTGTTTCATTCATCGATTTATTCATTGGAATAACCTTTTTCCTTTTTAATGTACATTAAATGTGACATTGAGTGAGGAATTGCATAACAAGTTTACTTTGACCTTATTCATTCATTTATTTATTTATTATTTATATTCTAATATATTTTGTTAAAAGCCTCTAAACTATACTCGTTATTCAGTATTCAATTCTAATTCCAATGAATTTGTTTTTATAAACAATTTGTTTCGATTAACACTGAATTTGTTTTAAATCACTTCTTTCGTCAATTGTTTGCTAATTCTGTCTATTTTTCAAATTTTTTGCTTTAAATTCCGAATCAATTGTTTTGAATGAAAGTAATAAATGATTGTCTTTAGTGTGAGCACTACTCGTGACCTAATTCTTCGACGAACTGATAATAAAACTCCATTTTGTGTTTTGGTTTCAAAGCATTTTCTCACTCATTAAAGAAGAAAACTCGTTATAATAACCGACAAAATCTCGTTATTTAATCCTTTCATTCAAAATGGCTTTAATTACAATCCAATAAAGAATTAATTGTTTTTACTTTTAATCCTTATTATATTTCTTTGAGAACTGAATATGAAGTTTAAAGATACTAAAAATATAAACTTAAAGAATGTTATCTAATTGTTCATGCATAAAAATATGATTTAATTAATTATCTAGTTAAAATAATCGATTTAAATTATTATGTAAAGAATGGAATTTTATACTAATAGATTCGAGTCTTTTCAAACTCTTTTTCGTCTGAAAAATGAATGAAAAAGCATTTAATGGTTTTGTTTTGCGATTAAAAATAATTATTTTTTTGACGCATATTCTTAAGAATTTTGTTAGAAATACGTGAACTTTGTTTAAATTAAAGACAAGTTATTATCGTGCAATCAACTGATCATTTAAATTATAAAAATTCCCAGGTTATCTTAATCAATTCCTTAAAACAGATGAATAAACTCTTAAAAATATATCTTGTTAATTTTATTTAGAAGTATTTATCAGTTATTCATTTTGTGATAATAATTAAATTTATTTCTCAAACATTTGTTTTATTCCAAAATCTGAGCAAAAATTAATTTGTAATTAAAATTTGTTTTAAAATGAATTAATTTGAATGGAATTGAATTAAAAACTAATTTAGTATTAATTGGGCTTAAAATGAATCAAAATATTATTGAATAAACTAATAGTAGGATAGAGTAGGGATGGTGTCCTTGAGAGGAAAGTCATGAAAGGCAGAACAACTGCAAAATCAACTCGAAATACAGAGATCAAAGTACTTTCAACATCGACTTTGTTAGCGATGAGTACTTGTTTTGCAGCCAACACTCAGTGCAGGTCTGGTCTGACTTTGGTTTGCCATTGCATACAATTATTGGTGCAGTTCTTCATAGTTGTGTTTTGTTCTCTGTTGTGTCTCAGGTCTCGTCTCTATGGCTATCTTGTTGTGCAACAGGTTTAACAGACCGGTCGACACATTCATCTTTTGCAGTGATGGCACTCTTCTATTCAAAGCTCACTATTTTTATAATAATTTTGTTTGTATTGCAATCAAAAATGTATTATAAAGTGTTTTCGCAAACAATAGATATTAATATATCTATTGGTTTATTAGTCCGTCTCTGTCTCCGATATAATCTTTGCTCAAATGTTTAATTGATTTATAAAAACTTATCGTAACTTATTCTGAGTGTAAGTGAAAATTATCTCTTTTTTCTTTTGACTCATTTTATTAATTTTTAATCAAAGTTTTCATTTATTACAATATTTTCATAGATTTTTGAAAATATTAATTAAATATTAATTGATTTTTTAATTTCTGAGTATAATATTCAGAGATATTTGTGTTGAGAAGTGATTGAAAGTAATTAATTGTCTAATTTTGGAACAAATTTATTAATTCATTGGAAATGGAGTTCAGTGTCTTTTGATTAGAATTTGTGCGATTAGTTTCGACAGTAGAAGCACTTGTATTGACTCAGTGTTGGTCCTTAGTTTGGGAATTAGTAGTAAACATATGCCCAGGGCAATCCATTAATGCACTAGCTGGTCTGCTTCGCTATTTTGGCCAACACTAACCAACACAGAGAGCACTGTTACTTCTGTTAGTCTGTGCCTCTCTTTCAGAGTTAACAAAATATTCAGTTCGGTTGATATGTGGAGTATTTGAACCAATGGATGAGCACATGATTTCTTAGCAAAATTCTTTGTGTACTTCTATGGCTGTGCTATCAGTAGAGGCGGTTAGTTGTCTATAACTCGACGTTCACTCTATTGAGCGAACATATCGGGCAATCAAACCATTGCTTTTTGCTGTCCAACACTTCAAGGACTTCAACACTTATAGATTGTATTACCAGTTCTTTTAACATTCAGTTTTGAGTCTAACTTAACTCAAAAAATGGTGAACCAGTAGTAGTGGTGACGACGAGCCCAACAATCCTACCTATGCTTTCATCGATTTTCCCAATATTTCGGATTTAATTAAGGATTTGTCGCAAAATAAATATTATTGTTATGATGTGCTGTCGATCACATGAAAATTGCTTGTAGTGCTCCCAATCTTATCACTGTTGGACTCGATATCAATGCCTTCGAAGCTCTACCACAGCCCTAACAGTTTCCTACCAGAGCTCATTGATTTAGTTTCACTAATTTTAATTAAATTTAATAGTTTTGAGTTATTTTTAAATTAATATTTCTCTCAAATTTGATTGATTTTGGGGTAAGTCTTAAAATATATAATAATTAGTATTATATTTTGAAATATTTAAAAATTTCAATCATTTGTTTGTTTCTATCAATTATTACCACAATATTTATGCTATTTTTCGTAAGACTTGATTCCAAACATTGGACCTAAATATTGATTTAATGGTAATTCATCTGAAATGAGTCACACATTAAGTGGAAATTTTGTTTTTAAGCCACGAATATATTTTCAATAAAAGTAATCGAGAATTGTTTATGACTTCAAAAACTTGTTTTCCTGAGAATAATGACTTGATTTAGTCATTGCCTTAAAATTGTTTTATTAAAATAATTCTGAATTTAAATTTTGATTATTTTAAAGATTAATTAAATTATCTATTTTTAAAAAATACTTTGGAATACAAAGCAATTTATAGCGGTCTAAAAGTGATTATAGACAGGCCCGTAGTCTATAATGACAAGTGCACAGCACTGGTATTCAACTCAAGGTCATTGAGTTGTTAATGTCTTTCCTTCACTTAACACTCATTGAATTGCATTTATGTTTAAATCTATTCAATTATTATTGCTTTTGAAAGCGATATCTCTTACTATTTGTAGTTTAAAACCAATATTCAAATGTTTTACCAAAAATTAGTCGAAAAAAAGTAGGATTACATCGATTTCCACATATTTGCCATTTCTATAAAGTGGCTGTTCTTTAGTTTCTTTATTCAATTAATTTTCAAATTAAATACTTAACTCTTAAGCATTGAGTGATTCATAATTAATAAAAATACAATTTTCCAATCCTTGATCACCTTTTAAAACCAATTGATTAATAATAAGAATGCCCTGGGCGTTTTGTTAATGAATTCGCCCTTTATCTTTATGACAAATAAGATTTTTTCTACTTTTGTTTTATTATTTATTTGATATAAATATATACGAGATATGATCGACATTTGATTTTACAATAGTATTATTTGGATATACATTTGCTTTTCTTCATACCTGTTCTATTAGTACGTTGTCCGCCCGTATGCTTATTCCTATTACCAATACATAACATTTAATGGTTTTTTCAGTATAAGTCGTTCCCATTTTGTCTGAAATTAACTCAAAGCATAAATGCTTCCAAAAGTAAAGACTTGTTTTGATTTTATTTTTGAAGAATGAAATACTAAAAAACTCGGTCTCAAACTCTCCTTATTATCCTCTCTTAAAGATATTTTTATAGATTATATAGAAATTAAGGCTTATCTCATTTGAAACAAAATCAAATCAAATGCCCATATATTTGATATTACATTCATTAAATCGCTGTTACCTTGAAATTAATCCTCGATTTTTTCATATCTATTAAAACTATGTGTGAAATGAGACAAATTATACGGTTTATGCAATTTTAATATAAATCAACTGAATATTTCACTTTTTGACTCAAAAACAATTTAATTATCTATAAAATATGGTTTTTAAAAACAGTTTACTTGAACATTTTTTCGATATATTCAAGATTTTTGTTGCTGTTTATTATGCTTTCTGGTTAATAAATCAGATGTTGATATCTTATTTAAAGAACAGCCAGGGTCATATTATTAATTGGAAAATTATTATGAATCTTAATATTAATTATTGATTTCGATTTCGATTTCCAATTATAATATTTAATAATAATTAGAATTTATTTATAATAATTAGTATTACAGTTAAGTAGTATTTGAGCTGAAGATATGTTTGACTTTTAATAATTAATGATTTAATTGAAAATTGAGGTCAATTTAAGTATTTTTTTATGAGTTTCTTAGTACAAGAATTGTCCCTTTTATCTGAGTATATGATTGAAATCTGTTTTAACCATTTTTCCAAATCTAACTAAATTACTGAGAGTTCAAGATTTCTAATTGAGTTTATCATGTTTAGTTTAGAAGTGTTGTTAATATTTATTCACAGCAACTATTCTATTAAAATCTATAGAAATGTGAATTAATTTTTGATGCTTTTCTAACATATGATTTGAATGTAATATTTAATTGAAAGTCAATTAATGGTTAAAATAATGTCTACGTTTAGGTCGAGTTATCACATCTGAGAGCAAAAACTCGGTTAATATTAATCGAAACGTTTTTGAAGCGATTCAACGAAAAAACATTATAAAAGAAACGAAAGAAACGACTGGAAATTCTGGTAGTGATCAACAACTGCTTCACTCTTATAAGACTAAGAGGTCAATACACTACAAGCATAAGTCAGAGCCTAAAAAATTAGAGCCCAGTCCTGAGTTAGACTCTGATCACAGCAAATCTGGCAATTCATCGAAAAATAGTGAATCTAATGTCCAAAAATTGAGTGATTGTGTCGACAATAGTGGGAGCAGTGATACAGAAATAGAAGATTCATTAAAATCTTCTAATAATCAAAAACGACAAAATCGATCGACAAAAAGGATTCGCAAAAAATGTTCACAATCTTCAGGGAGTGATGTCGACGCTTACGAAGAAGACAACCGACCAAAAGTGATAACTAATACCACTGTTGCCAACACTTGTGATAACAGGCATTCGATTGAATCGAATGTAAATGAGGTCAAGGGTTCAGAAACTATTTGTTTTAAAATAGATATAAATGAAAAATTTGAGGAAAATAATAATAAATGTTATGAATTGAAATCAAGGACTCAAACGAGTGATTCAAACAGTGCTAATGTGATAACAAGTGTTGATTGTGTTCCACAACTCTCTTCTGATTCTGGTTTGAGTACACAAAACAATATTCAATCGAACAAAGAGTCGATTGACTCGATTGCGATCAAAGGTGTCCAACAGAAGTGCACTCCGACTCGAGTCGACTTAAATGATTGTAATGCCTGTCAAATGGTGCCCACAATGTGTTCAGTAGACGAACAGTTGAATACATCGACGCCTTATGACAAAACTGAAACATTCCCGACGCGACCACACATTTCAACAAATGATAATAACGAAGAGAACAACAAGTCATCCCTTTCTCTTCATTTAAATTCAGGTCCAAATTCTTGTGTAAAATTAAACTCAGATAACAATAATAACAATAATTCTAATATTAAGAGTGAAAGTAATAAAACTATCGGAGAATCCAATGATTCGAAACGTTCTTCGAGTCATTCGTTAGCCTTCGATAGACTCGAATCGATTACTGTATATAGAGATCCGAATTTAGCGGACAAACAGACTATAAGACATATTGATTCAGTGCAACACTTACGACACGGACTCATGCATTCCGTTAACACCACTACTGCTTCCACAATGAACTGCGCGCCCGAATTCGGACGCATGACTTCGAGTGGACTGCAGACCCAAACGTGTCAGCCCTCAACTCTTCCGCCTTCAGTCTCATCCATGCCATCGATGGCACCACAATATAAGCTAAAGTCACAGCCAATACATTCACATTCATCACATCCGCCACAGACATCACATCTGATGAATACCCGTTCTCATGGATCTCTTCCCCACTCGAATTCAGTGGATCCACAAATATATCATATGATGCAAACGCATCCAATGGTTTCCGGTTTAAGCGCTCAGTCAATAGAAATGCTTTGGCAGCAAAAGAATTATTCGCCCCTCTCTTCGATGGCTGCCAACGGGCCCTGGAATATGTATAACGAACAGATTAGGACACAACTTCTTCACAATAATGATAAACAACAGCAACAACAAGGGTTCAGAATTGAAAGGTTTGGCCTCAAAATTGTTTTTCTTATTTTATTAATATTTGACTCGAATTTAGGGACAAAAGACAAGAAAAGGAAAAACATCTGAAAATGGAAAGAGAATCAGATAAATATGCGGACAAAGAAAGGGTAAGACAAGAGCTGATCGGAAGAGAAAAGGAGGAAAATGCAAAAGAAGCGGTTGAACAACATTTTGAGGAATCATTACGATTGGCGCGACAAAAGGTATGTGCGCTCAAAATCAATCCAAAACCATAGTTTAACCTCAAATTGGTTAATGATTTTGATTGACAGAAGTCTGGGTGGAGTCCCATATCAAACCTTCCATTGAGTAAAGCGCAGACAAACGTTTCACGTCAGAGCCATGTCTTACCTCAATCACAATCACAGCACTCAGTGTCTCATATGTCGCAACAGCACCCGTCGGTTAAGTCGAATGTCTCTTATAGTTCTCACGAATATGAAAGACACGCCAAAGAAGCGGAGACGGAAAGATGGATGGCTTATATGCAACAGCAGTCGACACAACAGACCCACTCGTCTCACAGTTCACGTGTCAATACTGTAGAGGCTATGGCCAGACATAAGACGATGGAACAAATTGGACATCAGTCACGTTATTCACAGTCATCGATGATGAGTGAGCCCTCCAGCAAAGGCACGCATTCATTACATTCGAGCACTACTACTAGTCCTGTGATGGAAGCATCGAAGCCATTGATGACAACTCGTGCCAAAACTGAGACCAGTTTTAGTCTGTATGGCTATCAACCCAATCATAACATCAGTTATATAACTCCCGCTCAGCTCAAAGAAAACAATCGACACAATAGACATCCAGACATGTCTTCTAATGTTTCGATGTCACCACTGATGACAGCCCGCAATGATCTATCAAAAGGGGCGCCGCCCGCAGCTCATGGAAGTCTCGACAGAAGAGAGTCACCAAAAATTGATCGCTCATTAACTCCCAACAGTCGTAACAGTACTCCAATAGGAAGGCCTCCTTCGCTATCACCCAAACAAAAGTCACCCAAAATGATGGCTCCGGACCGCATCAGTCCATTATATCATAGAAGTCAGACTCAAGGCATCAAACAATATGATTATACGCTAACAAACGCTCCTCCGGCTCATCAAAGCACTAGTTCTCGTTCAGGAACGCCAATTTTAAGCTCTTCTCCTATATCTCTTCAAATACAAAGTCAAATACCTGTCGCCCATTCCTCTCAAACTCAAGAACAGCCCCAAAACTTAGTAAAAAGTGATTCAAAATCAAAACTTAATGTCAATGAAATGACAAAAACATCGTTAGATATTCAAAGAGAGTCTCCGAACGCGAGTTTACATTTAAAAACGTCGTCTAATTTATCGAGTTATCAGTCCTATAGTGGTTTAATACAACAGGGATTAGTTCCCAACCCTTTATATAAAGCTTCGCCGACAACACAATCGACTACTGGCAACACATCAATGCCATCAGTGATAACTCGACCGCTTTCGCATTCGAGCACAAAGACTTCGAGCACCAGTTTGTCACCGCATATGTCACAAAAGGCACATATGTTTACAAAACCCGGACCTGGAATAGTGAGTGGTATTCCAATATGCCGTCCCAACAGTATTCCATATTACGATCCAACGCAGCGAACAAATGTAATGAATCCACAAAAATATCAACAAACGATGTCTGCCATCAAAAGTGAATCTGTGAATACATATCCAGAAATGACTCGAATGGCAAAACTGCCCCAACATTCGACTCATTCATCTTATAATCAAACTCAAGACCGAAACGTCTCAGTATTCAATAGGTTAACCCCATCCCCCCATTCGCCGCGAATATCTAGTGGTTCAGTTCCGCCATCACCCTATGGACCCGCGCCAGGAATGGTTACAGTCAACTCTTCGGTAGCTCAGTCACATGTGACGCCTCCTGCGGCTCATTCCGGTGCTAATGCTTACAATAACTTAAGTGTTAAACGAAAGTCTGTCGAAATCATTACTATTAATAATAACGAAAATAATAGTAATAATAATAATAATAATAATAATTCAAACGATTATACAAATAAAAAGCAAAGACTTATCGAAAGTCCAGTTCCAACACTACCGCCAAATATAACTAATGATAATTTGAATGATAACCCTTCGAATAACGCCAATAATATTCCAGTTCAGAGCACACCCCTTCCATCAGTTGAGGTGATATGTGATGTGCCAACAAAGACAGTCAACACTACCATCCCTTCAAAAGAAAGCCCTTCAGAATCTGATTTCTTACCAAAACATCAAAAGGCAATATCTGTTGCGTCTCGAACTTCAAATGTGAGCAACACTTCTAACACTTCGAGTCCTATCAATACCACTAATGAAGAGAAATCGAAACCTCTTGAGGTTATTCCTTCTCCTGCTTCCAGTTCTTCGAGTATCAGCTCTTTTCATCCAAAGCTAAAGAAAGCGTGGCTTCAAAGGCATTCTGAAGATAAGACAGGAGTTGGAAGTACTGGCAATTCTAGTGCTTCCTCCAGTAGCAGTAGTGCTGTTGTCAAAAATATTAGCGAAAACTCCAATTCGAGCGCCGACACCAACAAAGATAAAGATATAAAAGTGAAATCTTTTGAGTCCTCAATAAATGGTAGTATTGATCGTAAAAATATTAAAGACGATGACCTTAGCGTTGAAGACGAAACTAGTTCTGCGTCTGAAACAGAATTAAGTAATTCTTCTAAAGGCAGTAAACGTAAGACACAGACCCGAGGCGTCAGAACTCGTAAACGAATTCACACTCAAAACAAAGACAATAAAAAGAGAAAATCAAATTCAGAATCGAATAAATCAGACGATTGTCTGAAAATAGGAAAAGAAAACGAAGAGAAGAAGAAAAGAGAGAAAACCAAAACAGAGAGCGATAAGGAATCCAATGATTTGCGTTCGACAACAACCAGAAGGGGACGGAAACCCAAAGCTCTTAAACCCGAAGACAGGGATAAGACTTCAAAGGAGTCGAGCAGTTCGTCACTCAAGAAAAAAGTTCAAAAAGGAAAGTCTGACCGAACGGCTATCGCAGAGTTGAAAAAATCGGGCGCTCCTTTTCTTCAGGGAGGGTCGTGTGTAGAGGTGGCCCCAAAACTTCCCAAATGTCGTGAATGTCGAATGACTCCGACTCAGAGGAATCGAAAGCCAACTATTTTTTGTCGTTTCTATGATTACCGAAAGTTGGCGTTTAAAAGCAATGTTCTGACGATCGCCGGCTTTTCTCAACCACAAGACGCCACTGAGGATGACCTCAAATTATGGCTCCCTAATGAAGAGCCACCCACTGATTTGGATACAGAAACGGCTAAGTTTGTGATCGCACACGTCGGTGACCAGTTCTGTGATTTGGTTAAACAGGAAAAAGAGGCACAACTTCTTCATATGGGATCAACTAATAAGAACATAACCTGGAAAAGAGTAGTTCAGGGCGTAAGGGAAATGTGTGACGTCTGTGAAACCACTTTATTTAATATTCATTGGGTGTGCGATAAATGCGGTTTTGTTGTGTGTATTGACTGCTATAAGGCTCGAAAAGTCGGGTCAATCAAAGAAGAGTTATGTCCCGCAAAGGATAGGGATGGCTTTCAATGGCTGCTCTGTAATAATCGACAACAACACGAACCCCAAAGACTAGAAGTAACTCAAATAATTGCGGCGACGGCTCTATCAAGTGTTGGACGAATGTTACATAACTTAAGAACCAAATGGAATATCAGTTCCAACTGTAGCTGTGTTTCACTTAAAGATATTAATCACAAAAAATCCAATGGATTTACAAAACAAGTGTTAAGTGTTGTTAAAATCGATAACAAACAGATGAATGGCATGAATGACACAAACAGTAAAAATTGGAAATCAATTAATGGAACGGTTGCTATCATTAAACCGGAGACAGACCCCAGTCTGACGGGCTATAGTTCAGAGAGCGGTAATTCTCCGCTCAGTTTCTTCGTTGACGTCGCACTCACTTCAGAAAAACTGATTTCAAAATCTCCGGTAATTAAAGAAGAAAACGAACCAAAAGTCAAAAAGAAGTCAATTAAAGTCGAAAAAGAAAGTGAACCCAACAGTGATGACGACGACAACAAACACTCGACATTACGTGAACTATTGATGGGACCCACCTCTAAGAGTACAAAAGATAAACCCAACGGTTCCCCTCTCAATGAAACGCAATCCAATAAAAAAGGATTATCTGAAATGGATTCCATCGAATCGGAAACAAAAGATGAAAATTGTCTTAAAATTGAGTCTCAAAAAGAATTACAACACTTCACCCGAAGATATTTTCCTCTTCGAAAGGAAGCGGAACCGTTGCCTATTGTCTCTCGTAGTTTAGAAGAGACTAAGAAATTGTTTCCACAAATACCACACAATTGGTTTTGTGACGGAAAACTTCTTGTGTTAAACGATCCCAAGAATTCAGATAATATCCATATTTTTCAACAACAATGGATTCGAGGACAGGTATGTCTTATTTGTAACTTATTTTAGGTTTAAATTCTAATTGAATGGTATTTGAATTGATAGCCGGTTGTAGTAAAGGACAATCACAAGAACCTAAACAGTCATTTATGGCATCCCGACTCCTTTAGTAGGGATTTCGGTGACATCAAAAACGATTTAGTCAATTGTCTTAACGGAGACATTCTCTCCAAACAACCGATGAGGAAGTTTTGGGATGGATTCGAGAGCTTACAAATCAGAATGAAAGACAAAAATGGAGACTATATGTTACTGAAGCTGAAGGACTGGCCGCCCGACGAAGAGTTTAGTGAACTATTGCCCACCCGTTACAGAGATCTGATGAGTTCACTGCCTCTTCCGGAATATACCAACAGAAATGGTGTTCTGAATCTGGCCGGTCGTCTCCCCGACTGCTTCGTTAGACCAGATTTGGGACCAAAAATGTATAGCGCCTACGGATCGTGTCTTCATGCGGACAGGGGTACCACAAATCTTCATTTGGATATCAGTGATGCCGTCAATGTTATGATTTTCGTTGGAATACCCAAAGAGAGTCACAAATCAGAAAAAGACTGTCTTCAAGAAGTGTTGAGCGCTGTCGACAGCGGAGGATGTGATGAAATGACCAAAAAACGCGTTCGAGAGAAAGGAATAAAAGTGGGCGCACTCTGGCATATATACAACGCCAGAGACGCCGACAAAATTCGAGACCTTCTCAACAAAGTGGCGATTGAAAGGGGAGAGACTCTGGAACCACATCACGACCCGATTCACGACCAGAGCTGGTATTTGGGCGAAAGCCTTCGCAATAGATTATTGAAAGAGTACGGCGTTGAGGGCTATGCCATCGCACAGTGTTTGGGTGACGCAATATTCATACCTGCGGGGGCTCCCCATCAGGTCCGCAATTTGAACAGTTGTATAAAAGTTGCCGGAGATTTCGTTTCTCCGGAGAATGTGTCCCATTGTTTCCATTTGACACAAGAGTTCCGTCAGTTGTCAGACACGCACACCAATCATGAGGACAAACTCCAAATTAAGAACATTATATATCATGCGGTGAAAGACGCGTTGTCTGTCCTCCGCAATCAACCCAACGATTCCAACTGAGACCATACTATACGACAACTCAATTACTCAAATGAGTTGTAATACTAGTCAGTCATACATTTGATTATCGATTGATTGCAGAAATAAATCCCAAAAAAGGACTCCGTTTTCGGTAATTTCGATCATTGGCTTCAAAATAAACAAATTATTTGTAAAATTGAAAGCATTGTATATATTATTATAACTGTTGCGAACTTTTATTGGTTTTCGATATAAAATCGATTTACAATTGGATTCAATTCGATTCGATTATACATAAAAAGCTCAAAACATTGTTTCTTAGTTTTGTGTAATATTTGATGCCTTATCTCTGGTTTTTTGTTCATTTATTATCATTTTTAAAATTATTTTATTTGCCATCGCTTTTGGCTATGATTTCAAATTTGTTTAAAATTATTTTCAAAGACATTTGAAATGCCATTCAATTGATTTGATGGCAATACTCATCGATTATTGTATTAAATATTAGATCAAAATAAATATGAATTTTATGTCTATAAACACACCTTTTATTTAATTCAATAATTAATCTGTTTTTATGTCCAATCATTTCGAAACTTAACTAATATTTTGAGAAAATATTAAAAGATTTCATTTAATTTAAACTAAATTTAGTTCAAAAAATTATAAATTACTTAAACTTTATGTTCGCGTAATTTATTGTCAGTCAATCCAATCGTTTGTTTACAATATTTTAGAGACTTTTATTTGAATCATAAAAACAAATAATTGAATCACTCTTTGGATCACTTCTTCCTTCTTTGAAAGATGTCTTCAATCGATTCGTTTTCAAATGTATTTCCATTTATTAATATTAAACTCAGAAAATGTGAACAAATTTTATCGTTTATTGGATTATATTTTGTCTGTAAATTGAGTTCAGAATTAATTTATAAAATATTTAACTTAAGTTATGTTCATATTTGGGGTCAAATCAGATGCAATCACTTTAATTGTTCCAATGGTTGGGCTATTATTACATTTGTGTCCAATAAAACTGGTGTTTCATTCGCTAAGATTTTAGCAGAAAAAGGATTTAATTTAATATTAATCGATGAAAACCAACAAATTCTGGAACTAATTTCTGACCAAATATTGTCTGAATTTAGAGTCGAAGTGAAGACAATTACTGTTGATTTGAGTATTGGTTTAGAGAGCTATCAGTTAATTGAAGAACAAATCAAAGGCAAAGACATAATAGTATTAATAAATAACGTTTCGCTAATCAATGAATTTAATGATAATTATTTGGATTTCAGTGCAAAACAAATATTTGTTATAATAAACAAAGAAATGGTTTCCGTTTTGTTAATGTCTTCAATAGTTTTGCCACAAATGTATAGAAGAAGAAGTGGTTATATAATTAATATATCATCGATTCTAGCAGTCCGTCCAATGCCTTATCTTAGTCTTCATTCGGCCTCAAAATCATTTGTGGATCGTTTCTCGACTGCCCTCTCCTTTGAATGTAAAACCAATGGAATTATAGTCCAGTCTTTGATGCCATCCCTTTGCAGTGAAGAGTCCATCACTGGTTTGATAGCACCGAAACATAAGACTTACGCTAAGTTTGCATTGAATACAATCGGTTCCACAAACAGAACCACTGGTTATTTGTGGCACGAATTGCATTATTGGCTCTTAACACGAATACCACAACAATTTTCTCCTTATTTTTCAAATTTATTCAAAACTTATTTCACTTCAAATCAAATTTTGAAAAAATCCAAATAATTTTGTGAATAATCCGAACAAAACTTTTTGAAAATATTCGTCATTTAAATAATGAAATTAAAGATAATTTTAATAAATATTTAAATTTAAAAGTAATTAATTAACAGACAATTCATCCATTAATTGGATTATTTGACGCATTTCTATAAATTAAAATAGAAGTCAATTATTAACGACAACTGAAAAGTCATTTAATAGAAAGTAAAGACAAACCGAATATAATTGACGACAACTTTTCGTGAGTTAAGCAAAACTTTGTCTCCTCTTTGTTTTGATCCTTAAGTGTTTCGATCCTCACTTGAAGTGTCGGCGCTTTTACTTTATGAGACATACCATTGAAATCGGTTTCTATTTTATAGTCGATTGCATTCAAACGATTTACTGAAATGAAAATATTATACAATCAGTGAATATATTAAACGTTTTTAATAATAATTTAAATAATATTAAAGAATAAATAATTAAATTATGATTACGTCTCAAACTTTGTTGTCTTAACGCCTCCTGAAGTCGATCCAAATTTTCTGAATATACTTTACAAAGGGATGAACTGTGCTCTGAATGGTTAACATTAGATACAAAACATTTTAAAACAATGGCATACCTTTGGGAAGACCTAATTGTTGTAATTCATTAGATAGTGTTTCACTGTCTGTGTTGTGTTTGGCAGCGCTCGACAACACAAACTGTAGGGCCGACAGACAAGCCTTCATGTCTTCGGTGTCCAACTTAGCATCCGATCCTATTTTAATGATTTTTTCCATCTGTTCTCGAATTCAATTAATTTAAAACAAATATATCTTTTGATTAAATCAAACAAAGGATTAATTAATGATAAGAAATATTTTACATTAATTTGTTTTTCAATTAAATCGACGACACATTCATTGCATAATATTTTCATTTTGATTGAAGTCTGAAATTTGAAAACATTTTGTTTTGAATTTTGAAAAGTATTGAAATAATATTAACCAGTTTTGAGAGTAAAGAGATCTGCGCTAAGATCCAGTCCTGACAATCATTTTGACCACAAAATCTGAACCGCTTTTAAGAGATAATGATATCAATGATAAACAAAAGCATTAAAATATTTATTTCTCACCATTTTTTCTGATTTGACCACAAAATTATATATTCGTTAAAATATATTCCGAATCATTTAAATATTAACTTTCAGACAATATATTCAGAAATCTCTATAGAGATGTAAACACAGGATATATGGGGAACACCTCAAATCAATTCAATCATTTGTGTGACTCAACTCACATCTCACGGTTTAAATTCACATTTAATGTATTCAATATTTTCTCTAATATAAAAGCTCTCTCTCTCTCTCCCCCCCTCTCTCTCTCTCTCTCCCTCTCCCTCTCTCTCACTCTCTCTCCCCCTCTCTCTCTCATTGTGTGTTAAAATGTATTGAATTAGAAATGAATTTAAAATCTATTTATTTTTAAAACGAATAAAATTCTAAAATACAATAATTAGAGAATAAATTGAATAAAACTATTAAACAATTTTCAAAATATCGATATATTTAAGGGAATCGATTGACGGCATCGTTGATAGCTTTGGCCACATATTCAACATTATTAGTATTAATTCCGCTCAGACTTATTCGGCCGTCTTTTGGTAAATATATGTGATATTCTTCTACCAAACACTTGATTTGTTGGGAATTGAGTCCAGTGTATGAAAACATTCCAATTTGTTCTGTTATGTGACTCCACTTTCCAGGAGTTCCCAACTTTTCAATGTTTTCGCGCAACGCTTTTCTCATGTCTTGAATTCGAGAAGACATCGATTTAATGCATTCTTTCCTATAATTCAAACAAATATTAGAGACTTTCCAATCATTTCATTATAGAAGACAATCCGTGGAACAGATTAGAGGTCTTCAATCAAAACACATACCATTCTTGACATAGTTTTGGGTCATTCAATACTTTAGATACAATTCTTGACCCGTGAACTGGAGGGTTAGAGTAGTTTCCGCGAACCAATAAAGTGATTTGAGCACGCACATTCACTATCGGCAATGAGTTCTTCAATACAACCGTCAAATTACCGATTCTTTCGTCTAAACAAATGATTTGAGTTTTTAAATAATTTGTTGAAAACGAGAAACAATTGAATGATATTATAATAAATGAGTCGACACTTACTGTAGAGCCCAAAGTTTTTGGCGAAAGATTGGGCACAAATTGTCTCAAATCCGCGGTCAACGAAATTCCTGAAACTACTGCTGTCTCTGTCGAGATCTCCTGAAGCGAATCCCTGATACGCGCAGTCGAAGAATGGGAATAACTTTCTTTCTTCCATTACGTCAGCGATGGCTTTCCACTGTTCAACGGTTGGGTCGATACCCGTCGGGTTATGAGCGCAGGCATGCAATACAACTACAGAGTCTTCCGGAGCTTTACGTAAGTCTTCAATTAGACCTTCAAAATCGAGCTGACGGTTAGGTGCGTCCCAATAACGGTAAGTGTGAACCTCTTGGAAGCCCGCGTGAAGGAACACCAGTCTGTGATTAGCTGTCGGTTTCATAACATTTAATTAATTTTAAGAAATTGAGTCAATTTGTGTGTATTCTTACGCCACGAGGGCTGAGAAATATAGACTGTTTTGAATCCGGCGTTTCTTCTAAGAAAGTCGGCACCGATTCTGAGGGCACCCGTTCCCGACAGACACTGAATACCGAATGCCTGCAAACAATATATTTTTGAAATCAATTCAAACTTATTATTGGGACAACCCTTTGCTCTGCGATCGCTTTGTTGTTGTCTCCCAAAAGCATTTTAGTGGCTGACTGTGCGAACACCTCATCCCCTAATTGTCCCAAATATTCGTGATTTAATGACTCGTCGTTTGCGATCTCGAGTTCTGCCTTTCGAACCACAGGTAAAACCCAAGGCTTTGCTTCATTAGTCCGATAGGCTGTGCGATATTTGGTCAACGAATTAATCAATTAAATGTCAATTAGTATGACATTGAGTATTACCTCCAATGCCAAGGTCAACTTTTTTAGCAAATTGGTCCTCTTTATATGCTTTGCTCAGAGCAAATATTTCAATGGCCGGAGCGCTTTCCACGCAATCAAATCGTGACATAATTTAGAAGTTAATTAACTTTTAATTAAAACTAAAATTTAAATAATTTAATGATTTTTTGTTAAGATTTTTAAATTGAGAGCAAACGAGAGATGTGTCTGAAAGTCAATCAATTTATGCGAAGAATTCAAAGCATTATATTCTGTTATATTCACACAAATGAGAGGAATGAGCGCCGCCTCACATATACTTCAAATAATTTTCCACTGTTTCTCATAAACTTTGAATTTATCTTTTGATCCCATAATTTAAGAACTAATAGTCATTTGGTTTAAATTTAGACAAAAATAATCTAATCTTATGTTCAATGACTCAAAAATTATTATCTTTTAATTTATTTGATTTTTATATCAATTATGGAGAGAGAGAGAGAGAGAGAGAGAGAGAGAGAGAGTTTGTGTTTAACTATTTCTATG